>OVBE01015916.1:0-11204 GCA_900406425.1 Iberis pinnata | reverse complement strand
GTGGAGTGGACATTTTTTAAGTTTGTTTGTGAAGTTGTGAATATAGGGAATGAGAGAAGTGCTAAATATATAGACGTAAATATCGACGGAAAAGCAACGGAATTTCCGTCGCTTTCGGCGAATATAGCCGTTTCGGAACGGCAAAAAACGGTCACATTAAAACGGTCATATTTCGACACCAAAAGCGACGGAAAAGCGAGGGATTTGAGCCGTCGCTAAAAAACCGTCGCTTTTCCGTCGCTAATTAGCGACAGATGCCCGTCGATAAAATATTCGACGAAATGGCCCAGCCGTCGATTCGCCGTCGCTAAAAGCGACGGATATAAATCCGTCACTTTTTCCGGTCACTTTTTCCCTTGTTTTCTTGTAGTATTATATTACTTAAGATATCATCCAAATTCAGGTAATATTTAACGCACTAATCCTATTAGGATCATGTCTAGTGTAGGCCATTAAGATTTGTTGTTTTAAACATTCAAAGATGCAAAAATTAAAAAGTCAATAAAAACTCAACAAACTCAAAAGTCAACAGTAATTTACAAAATTCAACAGAAAATTAAACTTCAGTTCAAAGGTAAAATGGCTAAGCAAATGGTATGGGCAATTGATTCCGAAGATTAAGTGATTTCCTATGATGTTCAGTGATAACTATTAAGCTAATCATTGGTCTAAGATTCCCATAAATAGAGTAATCCATTCTCATGACACTAATCATTTCCCTAATCATGCAATTAAGACAATCTCTTGGATAATTGCACAATTATGAAACATTAAGTCCTAATCCATGCTAAACCACTAAACTAACTAACACAAATCTTTTGGTTAGGACTAATCGGAATTCAAATACAAGGTTCCTCGTTTAGTAGCATGAGAACCAGTGCCATCGGGAAACATGACAGCAGAGGGAACAATCCCGACAATATTGTCCAAAAGAGAACAATCGCCTGTCATATGATGAGAGACACCAGTATCCAAAACGACATCAGTCAAACAAGTGTTACCAGAAAAATTTTCAGAAGACGGTGATGATGGAGTTTGTTGTGTCTGAAGAAGAGTAATCAGCTGAGCAATTTGAGCTGGATCAAAAGAAGGAGATTCAGAACGTGTGTTGTTGGCTCTGCCCCGACCACGACCTCGTCCTAAACGTCCACTACGACCACGAGAAGCTCCATCACGAGATTCAATGAACCGAGAGGTAGCTGATGGTGTTGATCGATTTTGTTCGAGCCACCAATCCGGGAATCCATGAATACGAAAGCACTCAGAGATCAAATGTCCTTGTCGATTACAATGAGTGCAAGTTTGAGAAGCTTTGTCCTGTGATTTAGAAATAGCAGCACCCTTGATAGGTTGCTCTGTTTTTGCAGCAAAACCAAACACATCAGTCTTGGTCCCTTCGGAATTCCTGGTGCTGTTTAGGTTTTGTTCTTCTCTAATTACCCGCGAGTATACATGAGAAAGAGAGGGCAGAGGATCTTCGCCTGTAATGGTGGATCTGATATGTTTTAAATCTAGGTATATCAAGACCAAATAGAAAGAGATGAATATTATAATCTTCTTGTTCCTTTGCAATCGCGGATGAAGCAGCACATGTGCATTGTTGCCCTGTTTTATAATTGTCAAGTTCTTCCCATATCTTGGTTAATCGCCCAAAATATTCTAAGACAGGTTGTCCATTTTGTCTACACAAGGCAAGCTCATCTTTAAGAACTTGCTTTCGGACTCCATTACCGACGGAGAACCGATTACGAAGACTTGACCAAAGCTCAGAAGCGTCAGAAACAAAAGAGACAGTAGATCGAATATGAGGTTCTATACAGGTGCGAATCCACCCAATAATCATAGAATTGGCTGCTAACCACATGGACAAATCCGGATTCTGTGTAGGTTTCGGTATTGAACCATCAATAAAACCGAGTTTTTGCTTTGCTTGGAAGGAATTTTGGAGCTCAATTGCCCATTCTTGATAATTATCCTCTTTTAGAATTATAGAAGAGATTAATGCTCCTGGGTTGTCAGAAGCATTCAGAGTATAAGGAGACATCATCGATGGTGATGTAGTCGTAGTAGAAGTAGAAGATGTCGGAGTACTCTCTGACATGTTTTAGAAGAATTTTTGTCGTATAAGAAGAAGAGAAGAGAAAAAAATAGGTTTATGTTAAACCTGCTCTGATACCATGTAATTTGGTAAAAATATGAGTTGCTTTATTGATTGTTGATCGACATATATATATAAGCAGTAATAGGAATGAAGATAAAATCAAATCTAAACAATATGTCCTTAAATATCGGACCGTATATATCATATATCCCAATAATTACTTTTTGTTTTGCATATAAGATGCATTACTTTTAGGATTGACATTGAGACTGATTATTTGAGTTGATTATGTGATGTGATTTTCTTAATAATGCTTGGTGAAAATTATCGTAATAGTTTTGAGATACTTGATGGCATGCATTTTAAATTTCCTAATATTTTTTTGAGAAAAAGAAAATAAGATAAATGAAAGAAAAAAAAAAGAGTTCTAGAAAAGGGAAAAGTTGAGAAGGATAGACATTACAAAGGTTGAAAAGCTAAGAAGAAGGAAAACAAAGTTAAGGAGCGAAAACCGACAGCCCATAACTCCTAAAGTTCTGTTTGCAAATTCCATGTGCCCTAAAAAGAGTGAGCCATATGAAAGTCTTCACGTGCTAATTTGGTTTCCATGTCTTTATGGGATTTTAAGGAAATTGTGCTACCTTTCTTATTAAAGTGGTTAAAAGCCATTTTGATCATGGACTCAGAAGTTATAATTAAGCAAAGTACATACATATCAAAGAAGAAGATTACTGAAGCTTTCAGAGCAGTTGAAAGATCATGTAAGCAGGACGACTAAATGCACCTAGTTTCTGGCAAAACTTTAACCACATAATGTGATATTGACTCACTCACTTTTGAAGAGTTTATGATTTAGTTTCCAACGTTAAAATTTAAGGTTTTTAGACTTGTGCTAAGTTTGAACAACTTTATTTTTGTGATATTTTTGGAATAAAAGTTTGTGTGTGCTAGTTAATTTTGGAATATATAAACTCAAAAATGTACTGTCATGTCCTATTTTGTCGAAATAAGAAGCTCCATTAAAATATCTTCAAGTCAGTAGATATTCACAACTTAATATCAGTTCAAGAAATATCGATTAATTAAATAGTGAATTTTTAAATCACTCATCCATAATACTAAACTTCATAAATATATTAGAATTCTGATTTGAAAATTTTTAGTTTTATATAAATCATTCTAAATTTTATATTAAATACATTTTCTATTTTTTCAAATAATTTTATCAATACCTATTTATTAGCATTAGTGTACTATATATCTATATATATATATAATTTAATGATTATTTTATCTTAATACCAGTTATGATAATTCTATTTTACGAAAGGAATCTTAACATGCCATTGATAATTGGATTTAGAGAATAAATAACTTAACACATTTTTGGAAAGCTTATGTTTATTTATCTTAGTCAACTCGATTCAATAATGACTAGTTTACTATTTTATTGAATACAGCTTTCTTCTGTCTTAATATATTAGCTAATCTTTTATAGTTTTTTTTAATGAAATGTTAAATTTATCTATAAAAAAAAGAAACAAATGTTAATATGTACGAATGAGTTTTATGAAATGGACAAAAATCTGAAAAAATCAAAAAGAAGAGAATGTCTGGCTGTGGGGTGGTACAAGGATGCCTCGTTAAAAACCTATCACTAGAAAAACCCAGTGGGACAAAACTAGAGATAGGAAAAAGAGTACATGCATTGTACCCGCGACCCCTGAAAGAGAGGAAATATCGATAAATGTCGGCCTAAATTGCTTCGAAGACGAAACTCATATGATACATGTTAATTTATGATATATTTATTTTTATCTTGGATGAGATCTATGTGCAAAAGAGTTTAATAAAATGATTTAAAAATTATTTTAAAAGCATATAAATATGAATTAACGAGTGAAAGTTCTGAAAATGAAATCTTATAATGTAATTATTTATTTTAAAATAAAAATATATTTATAAACAATGAATTTGAAATAAAAGGAGTTTGAAACTGAAAAATATATGAAATTTTTTTTAAAAGCATGATATAGTAAAAATATATTCTTTTCATTATCATTTAAATTTTTAATATGTTTTTGTTATTTTTGGTAGTTAATATGGAAAAAATTTGAAGTACCATGCTTTATGATTGTAAATATGAAAATATACTTGCATAATTTTATTTTATTTTTAAATCATCAAAGTATACATTATTACTTTGCAACTCTATTGAAGAATTTCTTCAAATCATAATCCCTTTTATACATCTATATCTTGTTTCTTTTTCTTTTATTAATTTTATTATTTATGTTTATGACCAAGAATTAATGGATTTTGTTTTGGGCATGGATTGTTAAGATTAATGAGTAGAATTGAATGTTTTTGGTTAGATTAGTCTGGGAGTATAAATTCCCTTGGGTAAGGTTTTCGGAATTTAACCCAGTTTGATAAGTAATTGGGCCTCCCAAGCTCATCCCGGAAAAGTAAGCCAATTTGAGATGTGCTGACGGGATGTGCTGACTAAGGTGAGCTGGCGAAATGTGCTGACCAAGGTGAGCTGACGAAATGTGCTGACTAAGGTGAGCTGGCGCAATGTGTTGACCAAGGTGAGGTGACGAAATGTGCTGAATAAGATGAGCTGACGAAATGTGCTGTCCGTATGTGCTGATCAAGAGAGCAGTTTCACCGCGAGCAGTTTTGGCGCGAGCAGTTTTGGCGCGAGCTGAAGCAGTCAGCACACAGGTTGAACTTCATCTTGGAGAAAACTGTATTCAGAGATGTGACATCAAGGCAACAAAGAAGAAATCTACCACTGAAGGACAAGGCTATTGGGCAACAACAAAAAGATGCTCTTTCAATTGAGTGTCTAGAAGATGCTAGCAATGGTAAGACTAGCTTAAAAGGTGAAGAGAATGGATATAAAGCTCTAAATGGGTTAACATGGGAGCTAGTTGACAGAGGAGGTCCTACAATCCTTTTTGAACCAACACAAGCTTGACCAAAGGAAAAGTCAAGCTTAGAGACTTTAAACAAGCCCACTTGAGAGGGAATCTCATGTTATCCTTTTTGTATATATCCTTTGATTTGCTTTCTTTTCATGTTTTCAATAATGTTTTGGGTGATTGGACTTTGGATCATGTTTTGTTGATTGATTAGACACATGAATTGGCTTACTTTAGCCTTCATGAAGAACCGATACAGTCTCCAACTTTCTCTTCGGACGATTATGGAGACAACAATGGCTCCGATCACTATTAGGTACACTTGTTTCTCTTTGTATATATTGCATTTAGTTTTTCTTTTTCTCTTTGTCCTTTCCTTCGGCTTTTATTACACACAATGACTGTGTGATTTAAGTTTGGGGGAGGGACCATAGCTAGTCTAGTTTTGATTTTTCTTTTTATCATGCATCATTTGCATTGTGAATAGTTTAGGTTTTCAAAAATTCAAAAATAAAAAAATGAAAAATTTGAAAATTTTTCTATAAAAAATGGATTTAGAGTCATTTCGTTTAGGTTGCATCATATGCATAGGGAACCTATGATGAAATTACCTTGTAAGTATGCTTCTTTTCTAGTTGGTATAATTTCCCAAGTTATTAGTTGTCTATTGCTAGCTAGTCGAATTCGAACTAAGATTCAACCTTGCTTGGAATATGGAATTGTATGATTTTTACCACTCGGAAGCATGTTTTGATTTGAAGTTCAACTCTATCTATTAGAACCTTAATGTGATTGCTAATTATCATGTCTATGCATTAGATTTGGACTTATGGATAGAATATACATACTTGGACAATCTTATCCCATTTTTACCACTCTTGTTAGTCCAAGTAGTTTCCCCACCTTAAACCAACTTTCTTTCATGCCACAAAACGATTTTTGAGTGGTAGGACTTTTATGAAAAGATCTTGGTAAAAAGTGTTAGGTTTGAACTGACAATGATTGGATTTCATGTAGTTCTAGTTCACAACTTTTGGACTAGATAGGCTTAGGTTCGGTATCAGCTCGGGAATGAATTGGGATATTTGGGATTTAGATTGCCGGTTTGATCATGGTTGAAAAATGGAACATGAATGTTTTAAGAAGCTTAGGAGGGGATCAAAGAAATAAAAATGAAACGGAATTTCCTAGTAAAGGATTGACAAAAAAAGAAAAAAATTAAATAAAAGGGTAAGGCTTGGCGAAAAGGCAAGAAAAGAATTGAAAAAGAAAAAGAAGAAGCCTTAAGCCCTTAGAGTTAGTAGAATTACCAATCCGCTAGGTTAGAAAAAGAAGTTAATCCTCCTCCTAAGTTAATGATTGATAAGAGTTTGAATGGAAAAGGGTAGACAACTAGGATGGATATTTTTGTGGTTAAAGGGTAGATTAGGATTCTTCTCCATGGTTTTAGATGCAAAGGTTTGGGCTTTTAGGTTATGGGTAGATGGAATCCTATTCTTGTATACATCCAAGTGTTCTCACCTTTAGCATTCTACTAAAGTTCTTTTCCTTTTCGAGTGATCCTTGTTTTGAATAGAAAAACCGCGGCGAAGGGAGATAATTTTTCTCTCTTAACCCAGTCTCTCAACCAAATAAGTCCATTTATTGTCCATAGCTTGATTCACGGTTCCTATTTAAATGAATGTTAAATAGATGAATGGATTTGAATACATGAGGAAGTTAGAATCGATCTCGATTAAGTTATGATGAGTAAGGCTAAGATTTTTAAGTAAGACTAGATTGGTTCGCACTTTAGAACTAGTAAGTTGGAAAATGATTTCTCTTATTCTAGAAGCATACTTTGGTTCTGAGATTTTCACCTTCAAACTTCTCTCTCTTACTTTCCTTTGCAGTTTGCTTGAGGACAAGCAAATGAAAAGTTTGGGGGAGTTGATGTATTGTGTTTTTAACCAATTTAGGCTTTAATTTAGTTTCTTATTAGTTAGTTTCACTTGAATTTAGACTAGTTTAGGTTGCATATTGCATTCTATTACATATTTCAGGAACTTAAGGTGTACGGAGCTTAATTGGTGTCAAACCAATGAGAAAAGAGTCAAAAAGAAGCAAAGAAGGAGCTTAGGAAAAAGTACCGGCCACGTTGTATCAGTTGCTTTGGCCGATACAACCTATGAAGAATCTGTACCGGGCGATATGACCGATACAGTTGAGCGGATATGCTGGTATCGACCAACCTGTATCGGTTAAGAGAGGCCGATACAATTTATGAAGAAACAGTACCGGACAAATCAACCGGTACACATGGCCCGATACATAGCGACTTAAAGTGTTTGGTTGTGCTTGAATGAGTCGTTTTTACCGTAGAGAATTATCGTAGCCTATGAGAATAAATTTCTAGGATATTTAGCGGGCCAATGAGTCTATTTACTATGCATATTGACTATTAGGCTACTTAGGTTGATAGTATATGTGGTTGGTATTGTGATTGAATTATATTGCATGAAAATTTATTTATCTTATTTTGGTCTAGTCCTAGGATCTTGGTCAATCATTATTAACAATAAACTATTGGATTTGCTTGCTGTATCGAATCTCCTGTTATATATATCTTAATCATCTTTGTTTTGTTAATTATTTAACCCATGCTAGCTGGGTTATATTGAATTCGATGTCTTGATTATGATACCTTATAATTATTCATTGTTAGATCCTTGAAAGGATTGTTCATATGTGAGCCAAAACCCTATTGATATTTCATCCATAGCCAATGAGAGTTGACGTGTAGGTAGAGCCATGCCGACATAAAACAATCCATAAGCGATTCAATAAATGCCTCAATTCATAAAGATGTCTACAATAATAAAAAAGTCACATACTACAAGAAAAAAATTGGAAAAAATGACCGCTAATCCTGACGGATTAAAATCCGTCAGGTTTCTCTGGACATCCTGACAGAAACCTGATGGATTTTGATCCGTAGGCAAAAAAATTGACTGACATAAATCTGTCAGGAATTCCTCAGTAATTTCGTCAGGATACCCACCTGACAACATATCCGTTAATATAGTCGTTACCTATAAAACCAGAACTCCCACACCTTCATTATTCACCATTTCACAACATAAATCTTACAAAAAATGTCTAATCCTCCATATTTTCGATCATGGATGGATCGGGAAAAAATAGATCCAGATACAAACGTTTTGAACGACGAGTATTCGCGTGGTGTTAAGGAATTCATGGAATTAGCATGTCGACAACCTCGGGCACAACACTGTCGTAAGTTACTATGTCCATGCTCTGTTTGTCAGAATTCGCCTAATATCAAGATAGATATGGTTTGAAATCATTTGTATCTGAATGGTTTCATGCATAGTTATAAGATTTGGTATTTGCATGGCGAAGAACATGATATTGTTGCTAGTAGTAGTGTTAAAGAACGACCTGATCTTGTTGCTAGTACCAGCGGTAGCGAACCATTGGCCGATAGGATAGAGGAACATATAATGGATGTAGATTATGTTGCACCTACGGTGCAAATGGTTAATGACGTTTATAGAGAGGCTATAGAGACGGCTCAGCGTTCGTACGAAGAACCAAATTTAGAAGCATGATAGTTTTTTGATATGTTAGACGCAGGGAATCAGCCATTATATAGAGGATGTAGAGATGTACATTCGCCTTTATCATCTGCTAGTAGGTTGATGGGTATAAAGACAGATTATAACTTGCCTAAGGATGCAGTTGACGCAATAGCGAAGTTAGTGAGAGATATCTTGCCAGAGGACAACAAGGCTCCAGGTTCATATTACAAGATTGAGAAACTTGTGGCGGGGCTTGGATTGCCGTATAAGGTTATAGATGTTTGCATCAATAATTATATAGAGGATGTAGAGATGTACATTCGCCTTTATCATCTGCTAGTAGGTTGATGGGTATAAAGACAGATTATAACTTGCCTAAGGATGCAGTTGACGCAATAGCGAAGTTAGTGAGAGATATCTTGCCAGAGGACAACAAGGCTCCAGGTTCATATTACAAGATTGAGAAACTTGTGGCGGGGCTTGGATTGCCGTATAAGGTTATAGATGTTTGCATCAATAATTATATAGAGGATGTAGAGATGTACATTCGCCTTTATCATCTGCTAGTAGGTTGATGGGTATAAAGACAGATTATAACTTGCCTAAGGATGCAGTTGACGCAATAGCGAAGTTAGTGAGAGATATCTTGCCAGAGGACAACAAGGCTCCAGGTTCATATTACAAGATTGAGAAACTTGTGGCGGGGCTTGGATTGCCGTATAAGGTTATAGATGTTTGCATCAATAATTGTATGATGTATTGGAGAGGTGACGACACACGGATAAGTTGTAGATTTTTGTTGCAAACCAAGGTATAAGCATACAGACGGTAGAGTTTCAGTGACTTACAAGAGGATGTAGTATTTGCCACTAAGGGATAGGTTGAAGAGGTTGTATCAGTCTGAGAGAACAGCTGCAGCAATGAGATGGCATGCTGAGCATAGATTCGAGGGAGAGATTACACATCCTTCTGATGAAGAAGCTTAGTGGCATTTTCAGGCTACTTATCCAGATTTTGCATGCGAGCCAAGAAACGTTTATCTTGGATTAAGTATAGATGGTTTCAGCCCGTTCGGAAAGCACGGTAGACAGTATTCTCTATGTCCAGTGATCATGACACCATACAATTTTCCGAATATTTGTGTATGAACCGAGAGTTTCTATTTCTCTCTGTTCTTGTACCAGGGCCAGAACATCTGAAACGATCACTTGACTTTTTTTTCAACCACTGGTACATGAGTTGAAGACATTATGGAAACATGAGGAGCAAGCGTATGACGTGTCTTTACAACAAAATTTTAGGATGCGTTCGGTTGTTATGTGGACTATCAGCGATTTCCCAGCGTATGGCATGTTATCAGGGTGGAAAAATTCCCCGATGGGTACGCCTCTAATATGAAGGAAAATTCATTGGAACGAAGAGCCATGATTGTCATGTGTGATGCAATACCTTCTTCCATTTTCATTTGAGCATCTTTTGCCGAAAGATATTCACGAAGCCATTGCAGGTATTAATGTAACAAATTTTGTATAACTTACTTTAACATTATAATAATTGTTTTCTTACATGTTTTCTTTTCATTAACAGCGGTTGGAGCTTTCTTCCGTGATCTTAACAAGAGGACACTTACAGTTGATGGTATTTGGACATTACAGTTGAACATACCAATGATACTTTGCGACTTGGAGAAGATTTTCCCACCATATTTATTCGACGTCATGGAACATTTCACGATTCCCCTTCCACGTGAAGCATCGCTTGCTTGACCGGTCCAATATTGGTGGATGTACCCCTTTGATTCTCAATTATAAAAAAGGAGCGTGAGACTGGCTGTGGACCAGGTTCTCTCGAGCTTATGGAGGACATCCACACGAACAGGACGACGGGTCAGATACAAGATGAGGTTGTTCGCGAGGTTTTCTAGACGACACGGCGGCTTATAAATGAGCGGGCATCTAAGGAGTCCTTCCCACCCGAGGATGTCCCGATCAATACACGGTACGATCTTGCGTCTCAGGTATGTAATATGGTAAATACTTTTAAATTATAATTTAACATAATGGTTTGTTTTAACATAATGGTTTTTTTTTCTTGTAGGCTACGAAGAAACTGAAGGGGCGCATGTTAGGGCTTGGGAACATGGCCTCTTACTGTTTCCCGGGATCGTCTCGAGCGAGGAGTTCTTTCTGGGAGAAGGAGATACAGCAGAAGGACTCGGCTATGGAGTTGAGGCAGCATCAGATGGCTCAGATGCAGGCCGCGCAAATGGAGCAAGAAGCTCGACTCGCTGCCCAACTCAACGAGCAACTCGTCGATCGACTCTAAGAGAAAAGCCAGGAGATGCAGCGTGAAATGGATGAGCGGATGAGGATGACTATGGACTCTTTCATGTCGCAAGATGGGGAGCCGATTCCTGCCACAACCACCACCCCAGTGGTATAGTTTTTTCTTTTATTACTTTTTATATCATTGTCGATCGAACTTTCGGTTTTTGTAAAAATTTTCACATTTTAGTTTTATGAATGTTTTTATATTTTTATTATATTTATTAATTTATAATTAAATGTTATTAATATATATTAAATAAATCAATTA
>OVBE01015915.1:0-11204 GCA_900406425.1 Iberis pinnata | reverse complement strand
AATTTATAATTGTAATTATTAGAATTAAAATCAAAATTTATCATTATTATAATTAAAAAATTTTAAATATTTTTAAGAAATTAAACTATTGACCTTAAATTTCAGTTCTTACGATCGATTTAGACATCGACCGGAGATAGGACTGTCATCTAGGTCCACTACTGATACTCAGGTGCATGAGGTGCAGGCACCTCAGGGACCTCAGAATCCCCCCATAGTGGATATATGTAGAGGACCTCCTAGTCCAGACCGGACATGAGCGATTGCTGAGACTGCATTCGTCTGCACTTGACGGCACGACATGATTCCAGCATACGGACAATGGGATGACCAAGTGCATCAAGCAACTGATGCAAGGACTTCTTATAGTAGCATATCCTACGTATAAAGATATGTCACATGGTGACCAGGAGTACTGGTTTTACTGCCTCGCGGTAAGAATTAGGTAGTTCAATTCACCAACAAATTACAACTATATGTAGTTACTAAAATTCAAAGTTTAAACATTATAGTCCGAGTTCAACTGGGCACCTGAGATGACCCGAGAGGTCAAGAAGAAGTTATATGCACGAGCGTCCAGGACTTACACTAGCCACGTCTATTCGTGGAAGCACAGTTGGTACGTTGAGGGGAAGAAGCACAGCGGGATTCCTAAGGAAGTCTTGGAGGGCTTCGTCAAATATTGGGAAGAGTAGAAGAACAATGAAAAGTCGGAGACCAACAAGCAGAACCGGTACAGTCCACGAGATGGTAGGGGAATATCGACTACCAACACCGGTTCCAAGAGTGCGATCACTCGAGCCGCTGAAATGGTATGAAAACATTTTCAAAACAAAAAACTTAATATTAAATATTTAATCTAATTTGATTTTCATTTTTAAAATAGGAGCGTGAGATTGGTCATCGACCGACGTCCATCGAGCTTATGGAGGACATCCACACGAACAAGAAGACGGGCCAGGTACAAGATCAGCTTGTTCGCAAGGTTGTAGAGATGACCAAGAAGCTGATAGAAGAATGGACATCTCAGGACTCTATCGGTAGTGCGAACTCCTACTCGATACCACATACGAGATTGCGTCTAAGGTTTGTAATATGTTAATTACATTTTAAAATATAATTTTATCAATTTCTTAACATAATGATTTGTTTTTGTTTCTTGCATGCTACGAAGAAACAGAAGGGGCGCGTGTTAGGTCTCAGGAACATTGCCTTCTACTGTTTCCCGGGATCCTCTCGATCGAGGGATCTATATCGAGACGAGGAGATGAGACAGAAGGATGCGGCTTTGGAGGCCATGCGGTATGAGATGATTGAGATGAGGGCCGCACAAAGAGAGCAAGAAGCTCATATCCAAGCTCGCCTCGAAGCCCAGCTCAAAGCCCAACAAGATCAGATGCAGGCTCGGACGAAAGTCCAAATGAAGACTCAGACGAACGCGTTCATGGCTCAGATGGCTTAGCAGTTCCCACCATCACCACCCGAGTAGTTTAGGTTTCATTTTAAACTTTTTATCGGTGGTATCAAATATTTTTTTGTTTTTGTAAATATTTCGTAAATTTTAATTTTATGAATATTTTTAAAATTTTAATTATATTTTAATTATCAATTAATAAATATGAATAATTATTAATTAATAAATATACTAATCAAATAATAAGTTGATTAATAAATATATTAATCAAATAATAAGTTTATTTAATATATTTTTTGTTAACAAAATATAAGATTCGTCAGTAATCCATCACTATTCTGTCAGGAAATTACTGACGGACATATTCCGTTAGGAATGTGACATCAGAAATTCTATCACGAATTCGTCAGGAAATCCTGACGGCCACTTCCGGACGGAATACTAACGGATTACTTGTTGATGGATAATCCGTCAACATTCCGTTAGAATGTATCCATCAGGAATTCCTAACGGATATTTCATTACAAATCATCTAGTACTGACAGACACAATCCGTCAGGTTTATGTTAGAAATGACGATTCGTGACGGGTTTTTCTGTGAGTTTAAACATGTTTTCTTGTAGTGTTAAACTATTTCAAGTCTTATGCATATATTCTTATGAATATATTCTTTAATGTTCAAATTACGTTTGAAGTCTTATGAATATATTTCCAAAAAAATTCCTCATATCTGATCAAAGAGAGAAGCAGATTAGAAAAATATGATTGAACAAGAAATAACAAAGAGAAAGAGATATGTTTGTGCACTTGAAAATTAAGTTATGGAGTAAATCAAAGGAGGACGTGTGCGAAAAGAGGATTGTAAATTCTTATGTTTAAGGTTACGTAAAAGTAAAATATTTATAGCTTTTCATGATGGCATACTCAGAAAATTAATTAAATAGTTAGGGTAATAATGTATTTTTATAATTAAAAGAAAAATCTGATGTGGAAAAGCTCTTCTCATGAGCATTGAGAAGCACTGAGTTACAGAGCAGTCGGAGCCTCTAAATGTTCTCTTATTTGCTCAATTGAAAAACATGATTTTTTTAAAAAGAACATAATGCTCGTTAACATGCATTTCCAATCAAGCTCTAAGGCTAACCATGAACATGAGAGATCAAATCTCATGTTTGTAGTTTCTTTGTAAAATATTGACAAAAAATACATTATATATTGTTTACAAAAATCAATAACTAGATTTAGGGTTAGGCATTTTACCAGAACCGAACCAAAAAATCCATAATAAAAACCGAGCCAAATTTTCAAATAACCCGAACGGTTTTATAATTTTTTAGTATGAGTACCCGAACCAAACCGAAACCCGAGTGAGTACCCAAAAACGCGAATATATATATATATCGGATAACATGCTTTTGATTATATTTTGGATATTTTTTGTTTGGGTCAGTCAGGTAATTCAAGTTTTTTTTGGGTAATTTCGGATAGTTTAGGTATTTCGAGTTTGAACGGATAATTTGAATAAAATAACTATTTTTAACCGAACCTGAATTTGTTTGGTTCTATATCGGGTTTTTAAAATAAAATTACCCGAAGTGACCTGATCCGAAGCATACTCGTATGGAGCTGACCCAAATTTTTAGTGGTTTCGAAATGCGTACTAATCAATACTATCCAAATTATTCAAAACACGAATTACCTGATCCGAACCGATTCAAATATCCAAATGTCCAGCTCTAACTATATTGTATGATTATGTGGATTCTTTTTTTATAATAGAATGGTAAATAATCATTTTATACCTTATGTCAAGTGGAACATACAATATAAAAACGGTTGTAGACCTTATACATTCTTCTTTTTTGAAGCACCTCATGGTATCATAAGGACATAAGCGATTGTAGTTGAAGCACCTCATGCATGGTATCCTCAGGACATGATTATATTTTGTATTATTTCATCAATTACTATATTAGATGGTTTGTTATGTTGTAATTATGACTGTTATGTCTTCTATTTATTTTCTTTCAAGTAATAAATTGAACTTTGAGTCACTAACTGGATACTAATGATAAATGAAAGAGATCTTGTCGAAATAGTGGGAGGTTTGTTAATAAAGTTTCATTTTACAATCTCAGATTTCATTTTTCTAAATTCTTTGAAATATAAATCTATTTTGGGTTTGGTCTTGCTTACATATCAGTTTAAATTCTAGTTTATAGTCATTATACTATGAGCTAAGTTTTGAAACTGGCTAGTTACGAATATATACAAATCTTTAGGGGAAAAAACATGGCTAAATTATTCTCCTCACTTTTTTTTTTACCCTTAAAGGAAGAAAACATTAAAGCATAAAAGTAGTATTTACAGAGGAAAAAACAAGAAACAAAAGCCCAAAAACAGAGAGGGCAAAAAACAGAAAACATACTGCTTTAAGATAAAGATGAACCACTCTCACTGATAAACAGAGATTCAAGCCAGAGAGGATAAGAAGAAGCCACATATGAGGCCATTCTATTGTCTCTAACTACACTCATTGCAATGAGATTGGCTCCTCTAATAGCAGAGGAAAGAACTTTTTTAAACCCTACATCTTTAATGATCAAAGCAAGAGAAAGGAGTTGATCAGATAAACCAAAAAAGGCCGGCCAAAGCAAAGGAGATACGAGAGCATCGATGAAAGGGCTTGTATCCGAGGAAAAAACCACCTGTTGACAGTTGTGAGTGATCATACTCTCAATTGCCCATGACATACTGTTCTGAAAAACCTCTTGGAGAGATGACATATTGGTCAGAGCATTCCTGCTGTGGAGGAGAACTATGCCTTAATGATCTCGGAGGACCCAAGAAACTCCACCTATCTTGGTGTTTTTGTTCCAAGCAGAACCAACATCACAATTCAACCAGCCCTCAAGAGGTTTTTTCCACTTCTTTTCTAAAGAAACTGTTGGATTTTGTCTATGATGATCATATGTTCCTTGGTTGGCTGTGTACCAGACGTTTGCCTCTTCTATTGCTTTTAAGGCAACTTGTTGAGGTGAGAAAGGTTGAGCCTCAAAAAGAAATGCATTACGGTTTTTCCATATAAACCAGCATATCCAGGGGAAAGCTCTGCGAATTTCCAGTGGAACTAGAGAATTCTTTGTTGTTTGTATTAGATGGAAAACGTTGGTGTAGAGGCTGTCTTCTCCAAACCCCTCTTCAGGAGAGGGAAAGTTAGTTAAAGCCCAGGTTTGTCTAGCTAGTGAACATGTGAAGATGACATGACTAGCCGGTTCTCCAGACATTCCACACAGTTGACAACTCCCTGCAGTCTTTATCCCTCTTTTGGCTAGGTTACTGTCTACTGCAAGTGCTCCATTCGTGACTTTCCACAGAAAATGTTTGAGTTTAGAACTGGTTTTGTACTTCCATATTTGATTATTGATGGCATTTGTAGATGGTTGAGTAGAGGCTTGCTCAATCTCATCTTTGAACTTTGTAGAAGATGCCAACCAATTACCTGATTTAACAGTGTAGAGGCCTGATCTGTTCCATTCCCATGTCCAAAAATCATTGCGTTTAAGGGCTATTGATAGCTTTAGAATCTCCTCTGCATCATTAGGGTAAAACAAGTCCCTTATCAACTGCCTATTCCAGCCAGAGCCATCTACTGTAATTAGATCCTTGACTCTCATATCCATGTTAATGATGGGGAGTTTAATCAGTGGAGCTCTAAGGTCACCAAGAGGGCCTATCCATTTCGCAGTCCACACATATAGGGAAGAGCCATTGCCTATTTGCTTCTTTAAACCTTTGATTAGGAGTTCTCTTCCAAAGCACACACTTCTCCAGAAGAAGAATGGTTTAGCTCCTATTTTGGCAGTTAGAAAAGAAGCTTTCCTAAAATATCTGATCCTCATAAATCTTGATAGTAGGCTGTTTGGTTTGGTGATGATTCTCCACCCTTGTTTTTCAAGAAGCGCTTGATTAAAAGATCTAATATCCCTAAACCCCATCCCACCTAATTCTTGAGATAAACAGAGACGGTCCCATTTTTTCCAATGAATCTTTCTTCTGTGTGGTTCTGAACTCCACCAAAACCTGGCCATTTCTGATTCCATCATCTTACATGTAGTAAGGGGGAGTTGGTAGACCGACATGGCATAAACTGAGAGGGCAGATGCCACTGATTTTATTAGGGTATGTTTCCCTCCTTGAGATAGGTATCTCATGTACCACCCATTCAATCTGTGCTCCAGTCTTTCACGAAGGAAATCTAACATTTTCACTTTGGAGCCACTGAAAACCTCAGGAAGTCCTAGATAAGATCCCATGCCCCCAGTTGCTTCCACCCCCAGAATACCATGAATGGCATATTTGATGTCTGGATCAACTTTGGCTCCAAAGGTAATTGCAGATTTCTCCTTATTGATCAGTTGTCCAGTAGCTTGTTCATAAGTCTGAAGGATAGAAATAATGGCTGCTGATTCTCTAGTGGTTGCTTGGCATAACAAAACACTGTCATCTGCGAAAAGCAGATGAGTGATAGATGGTCCCAACTGGTTGAATCTAAAGCCATGGATTTGACCAGCAACTTCAGCTCTTCTGAACAGATGTGTTAGACCCTCAGTACATAAGACAAATATGAATAGGGATATAGGATCCCCTTGTCTAATCCCCCTGGATGGACAGATCTTTCCATGAGGAGTACCATTAATCAATACTGCATAGGAGACTGTAGTTATACAGAACATGACCTTTGAAATCCATTCAGATTGAAACCCCATTGCTTGAAGTAGAGTAGCTATGTATGGCCACTCCAACCTATCATAGGCTTTTGAAATATCGCTTTTAATAGCCATGTGGGAGCCTGCTAGCCTGTGATGGGTTCGGAGAGCATGTAAGATCTCATGAGCCACTGCTATATTGTCTGAAATGAGTCTCTGTCCTACAAAGGCAGACTGGTACTCCGAAATGAGATGTGTCAAAAGAGGCTTCAATCTTGCAGAGATCACTTTTGCTATTATTTTGTAAAGAACAGTGCAGAGGCTAATGGGTCTGAGATCTTGCATTTGCGTAGGATGAGGAATTTTGGGGATTAAACATATCTGTGTGAAATTCCAATCCCTTGGAAAAATGCCTTGATTAAAGAAATGTTGAACTTATGCTGTGACCTTTTCCCCTACTATTCCCCAATATGACTGGTAAAATAGGGCTGTTAAACCATCATGACCAGGGCAGCTTCTGGTTTTGAGTGATTTTACAGCTTGATGTACCTCCTCTTTACTCACAGAAGCTGCTAAAGATGTGTTCATTCTGTGGGTAACTCGGGGTTGGAAGTCCTGAAACATCTGCTGCAAGTTTTGGGGATTGGTGGACTTGAATAGGTTCTCAAAATACTTACATGCCACTTTACCTTTTTCCTGTTCAGAAGTTTGTGGAGAGTCTTGATCATCTTTGAGCATCTCTAGTCTATTACTAGATCTTCTGTTTTTGACAGCAGCATGAAAAAAACTTGTATTAGCATCACCTTCCCCGAGCCATTGCTCTCTGCTTTTTTGTCTCCAGAAGGCTTCTTCCTCTCTGTATTCTTTGGCCAACCTCTGTTTAAGATGTCTCAGTGTGAAGTAATTAGGGTTATCCTTAGATGCCTCCTCCTCCAGTTCTTTCTCTAAACTTTTAGACTTCTCCTTTGAGTTGATGGGGTGCTCTCTTTTCCATTTACTGATGGCACTTCTCACCTTTCCCAGTTTACTTGAGAGTGTGGAATTGTTGTTCATGTCATGAGGGTTGGACCAGCTTTCTCGTATCACCTGTGATACCTCTTGGTGTTGTACCAGTCTTTTGTCAAATATAAACCTGCCCCAATGCTCCTCCTGTTGTGGTTTTAAAGCTATCATGACAGGTCTATGATCCGACCCACGTCTATCCATGAATGTTTGTATTGCAGATGGAAACTCTCTTTTCCAAGCTGAATTGATGAAACACCTATCCAATCTGCTCTAGATCCACAATGAGTATCTCCTCCCTGACCATGTAAACTCATTCCCTTGATATTGCAATTCCCCAACTTTGCAGGCTTCCAACATGTTATTGAATGGTTCAAAAGATGCTGATTGTCTCATTGGGCCTCCTCTTTTTTCACCATTGTGTCTGATCTCGTTAAAGTCTCCCATTATGCACCACTTTTGACTTCTGTTTATCCCAATTCTAGACAGACGCTCCCATTGCAATCTTCTTCTTTTATAATGTGCATCTCCATATATACATGATAGGTGAAAAGAACATTCATTGGACTGTATCAAATAGTCTATGATATTCCTGTTCTCCTCCAAAATAGTTACATGAACGGGGCTGTTCCAAAAAATTGCTAAGCCCCTACAAAATTTACCAGGCTCCATAGTATACAGCCTATCATATCCTAGTACTATTTGCAGATCTTGCAAAAACCTTCTTTTTTTCATAGTTTCCATAAGAAAAACAAAATCAGGGGAAAGAGACTTTTTAATGTCTCTAAGATAGGGAATTTCCAGGTCCCCATAGTCACCAATACCCTGGCAATTCCAACTAAGGAGCTTCATAATGGCTCAGGTGATCCCTGATGTGGGATCACCTGTTCTCCTTCACCCATTGCCTGCTTAGAACCACCTTCATTTAAACTTAAGCCTTTCCTCTTTGTTCCTCCAGTTGACCAGCTGGATGTTGCACCACCACCCATCTGATTCTCAGCATTAGGCAGTTGATCTTTAAGTCTCTTTGCTTTAAATGGCCTTCTCCTTTTGCCTTGTTTTCTAGATCTGGATCCGGATGAGTCAGCCCCCATGGAGGCCTGACTCATAACCGTAGAACCAGCTCTGAAGATGATGTATGAGTTGAAGGTATGCTTCTCGTACCCTTCTTGTAGAGATCTAGCTAATTTATTAGTCCTCTGGTTGTGTTCTGCAGCTATGAAAGAATCTGCTAATAGCTTGTCTTGATGGTGTACATGAAGCTAACTCAGATTAGTTGGCAGAGACTGTGAGAAATCAAAGACCAGTCTCTTCCCTTTGTCTAAATTTCTGGTCACATGGACTGGTGATTCTAGTCTTAATACGGATTGCTGAGTAAGAGGGTTCTTTTCAGCCTCGACTATAGAAGTTCTAATTCTTTCTTCTCTTATTTTCCTCTTTGATCCCTCTGCAGCTAGTAAGTATAGACACATATGGTCCATGACCTCGGGAGCAATCTTCGGCTTACCGGATGTGGGATCAATGTTGACTTGATCCTCGTTGAGGACTCCATACAGGGGGTCTGTGTCGTGTAGGAACTTGAATAGTTTGCTTTTGTCTACCTTGACTTGTGAACTCTGGCTTGTTGCTTCTGCTTCCATATTTCTTGAGAGAAGAGGATAGTTCTCTTTTTCATGGGACAATCTTTGGCAGTTGTAGCATCTTTTTTGCACCTTCTCGTAGTCAAAGTAAATAAGAACCTCTTCTCCTCTTGGTAATTGAACTTTCCTAGCTCTCTTTAATGGATTTAGTACATTGAACTTGACCAAAACCCGCACATAATCCTGTTTCTGAGATTTGAGAGGGTCGAAAGCCACTTCCTTAACTTCACCCAGGGTACTTCCTATGAATTTGATGGCTTTTTCTGTGAAATAGTTTACCGGGATATTGCGGATTCTGACCCACACTAAAAGATACTGGAGGTAATCTTCGGGTGGTGTTTCGACCCATCTTTCTAGCACCATTGCCCACGCATTGTAGGTCCAAACAGTTGTTTCAAGAATCCTTTCCATATCGGTTTCGTACTGAAAGATGAACTGGAATTTGTCTCTCGATAGAGCCACACCCCTTACCCGATTATACAATTGCCACTTCCTTGACATATCCTTGATTAAGCAGGACATCTTTTGGCAATCTGGATTAAGCAATTTGCCGATTATACTAAGGTGATTCCGTTCCGAAGAACAGTACTCCGGTAAGTCCGGCATGATTAGGGTTTGTTCGTCTTCTTCTCCAATGGACATTGAGTTGAGAACAGAATGCAGGGAGCCTTCCATTCCGATCAGTTATATCTATGAGTAGTTGAACCTACTTCTTGATGACATGTGAAAGCAATAACTCTTTCTATCTAACCACAATTAAGATCTTGCTTACGGATAAATTTTTGGGACTGTTCTTCGATGAACTGTAATTTCCATCACTCAAAAAGAATCTTTTAACTGTTCAGAGTCTCTAATAGAATTAGAGAGAACTAAGCCACCACAGAAAGACCGAAATACGACAGTCTCATTCTTCAAATACGACAATTTTGGCTAAATTATTCTCCTCACAATCGAGTAGATTTTTTAAACTTTAATGAAACTGAAATATAAACAATGGTTTATAAAATAAATAAAATAAAAAACAAAATAACAAAACTTTCAACTGTACAGTGAGTTGACGTAAAGTAAGGGAGAGAGTTAGAGTTTGTCTCCCTCTTCAATGACGTCTCACAACCTCACTTACCTTTTCTTCTTCGTCACCTTTTCTTTATCAATTTCGCATTTCTCCTACATATATATATATGTATATACGAACATACATACATACCTATATATATATATATTTACAATGGCGCTCACCTAATTTTTGAATCCTTTTACATTGATTATAGCATAATTCATTGTTATTTATCTTTTTTGCATTCATTCTTAAACAAAGAAAAAAACTTATATGCTTTCAAATTCATATGTTTTATCATCAATAGAGATTAATATTATATTGAAATCAAATTTCAATTAACATTTTATAGTTTATCTCTATAAAGTAGGTGAAATTTAGACAAAAAAATAATAATTTTGAGCAGTCTTTTGCAAAAAGTTAATTTAACTATTTTTAATATATTTTATATATTCAAGTTCTTTTGTAAATAATTTTAAATTATATAACTCCAAAAAATGAAAAAGTTAACAATGTTATTATATGCTCATATATATATATATAATTTTTTAATATTATTTTAGTATAATGATGAATTAGGTAAAATATTGGAACCACTATTATATTTATTTATATATATATATATATAATATACTCAAACTATTCACTTAGGTTTGGATCTACTTGTTTCTATATAAGAACTCTAACTATTAAAATCTTTCAAATAAATGCGAAATTAAAAATTATTTTTTGGATAGTGAAAATTGGTGCTACGATTTAGGTTTATTAAAACATCCGATGAATAAATTATTTTACAATATCACTTACCATAACAAGAAATTAATGATATGGGTCTCCTGATAATAAGAAAACAATTGTTGAACCGTTTTCAGCATTTCATAATTTGAAATTTGCAATGCTAGGTAGTATCATTATAAAAGGGAGATGGCAATTGTTGAACCGTTTTATCTTTCCATTTTATTTTACATCATATACAATTATTACCACATTAATTTGTTAGATTTGACGTCTAGATACGAGAGAATCAGATTCTCAGAGTGATTAAAAAAAATAAAAGCAAAGGTACAAAAAATGCATAAGACATAATAAGTTTTAAAATTAAAAGTAATTTACAACAGTGAAAAGAGATATATAGAGAGAGAGATAGCCCTATTGTTTAAAAGAGAGAGATTAGGGTCATTAGGGTTTTAGAGAAAGAAGACATTCGGACTGTCCCACCTGCTTTTAGAGCTGTTCAGTAGAATAATTTTTTTTTTCATAAATCCCATTAAAATGATATTCCCAAAAATGTCACAAAATATTTTTAAAATATATACACTTTTTAATTTATTTTAAAATTACTATAAAATCTAAAAATACCATAAACTTAAAATAATTTAAAA
>OVBE01015914.1:0-11206 GCA_900406425.1 Iberis pinnata | reverse complement strand
TATATATATATATATATATATATATGATCTTATGTTATATTTAGTCAACTTAAATAATCTTAAATACATTACAAAAATAGCAGATAATAATTTTATTATTAATTGAATTTATGGTTTAGGGATTCATGTACTTTTAAAAAGTTTAACATATTTGCGAGGGATATATAAGACCCTTAAAATAATTCTTAGAAATTAAACTTAGATAAAAATAGAAAATTCAATGAACTCAATATTATTATATCAATGAACCTTTTATGATATCATCTTCGAATGATAAAGAGAAATGATTTTGTTATATCATAAATGTGTTACACTTTAAATGCTTAGAACACATGCAAGTTTCAAAAACTAACAATGTGATATTGTAAAAAATATATACACGTGAACTTTAAATGTTTACAAATCTGTTATAACATTTTTAATATTTGGTTTTTAAAAATTCTTTATAATTAAGGGGTATTCTCAAAAATAGTACAAAAACTAAGTTTATTCCAAAAATACCGCACACTTTCAAAAGTTCTAAAAATACCACAAAAATATTTTTGTTCCATAAATTTCACAAAATTTAAAATAGTTTTAAAACTTCAAATTTAAACCCTATAACCCCAAAACCAAACCATACCCCTTACAAAGCTAAACCATAAACTCTATTTAGTGAACCCAAACCCAAAATTTTAAATTATAAACCTTTAAAATTCACTTTCTATGTTTTTGGTATTTTTGGAACATCTGAGTATGTGATATTTTTGAAACTTTTGGGAGTGTGTGGTATTTTGGAATTTGAATTTTTTAATGATATTTCAATGAATTCTTTTATAATTAATTGATTTTAAAGTTTATGGAGTAATGTACTTTTCAAAAGTTCAAAATCTTTGAGAGGTATTTATAAGACCCTTAAATCTTTAAAATCAAAATTTAAATAAAAATAGAAAATTCAATGAACCTAATATCATAAAATTTTATACCATTTTTGTCACATTAATTTATGGGTCATAACTAGCCGGCTCAGTAGTCCAAACTTCATAAATAGGATAAAATGCATTTGTTATGCAAGTGGTCAGGTTCAAACCCTAGTCTAGTAACGAGGCAACAACGGTGATACAAAAAAAAATTATAACATATATTTATTGCTAAAATGTTATAAAATGTGAAATAGTTAGAATAAATATAAGTTTTAAATTAAAATACTTTGTAAAATGATTCTACACCTAGTTTGATTGGTATAATTAAAAGGTTACAAAAGTTTTGTAACATTTTCTTTTTTTAATTGAGTTTAAAATTAAAGGATTAGAGTTTTGTTTTAATGGTTTAACATATTTGTGAGGAATTTGCAAATATTTTGTCTTGTTATTTTATTTGGTTGTGGGTTTTGTGGTTATCACATTTTAGGAGGAATCATCCTATTGGTTCAGTCGAAGGATCAATTCTTTTTAAGTGCGGAATTATGAAATTATTTTTACCACTCGAAGATGGTATCATGCATTAGACCTATTAGAAAATTTGGTGAGTGATATATTTTGTTTGTAATTGATTTAGATTCTTGTTTCGTCTTCATTTTAGGTAGTTTCACTTGTATTTAGGTCTAGGTAGGTTTCATTTTGCATTTCATTACATATCTCAGGTACCTAAGGAGTGCAGAGCTGATTTGAGGACGAAACCGATGAGAAAGAAGTCAAAAAGGAGTTTCCTGAGATATATCAGTCACTTGTATCTGTCTACTGGACCGATACATTATATTATACATATATCGGCCAAGATGTATTGGCTAGACTGGCCGATACATTCCGCGAAGAAGCTGTTCCGGAAGATGCAACTGATACAGTTGAGCCGATATGCTGGTATCGGCTAACATGTATCGGTGAAGACATGTTGATACGAAGTATGCGCAATGAAGATCGAGAGGGAGCAACAGATACACATGACTCGATATGCTGATATAGGCCAATGTGTACCGGTTAGAAGCAGTCGATACTCACTACAAAGAATTTGTATTGACCACTAGTATCAGTCGATTTGGTCGATATCCACGGCAAAAATTCAAAAATAAAACATTGACCCAACATTTTACTCATTTTGTTCTTGGGTTAACCAACTTTAATTGGGTTACCCCAACTTTGTTAGGAGAATTATATAAGGTTTTGTAAACCTAATTTCACTTTTTAAAGCTTTAATTTCTCTAATAACACTTTGTAATCTTTTGATTCTTATTCTATTTTGAGTTTTATTTCTTGCTTTGATTACTTCTGTCTTATCAAATCTTATTCTAATCATGATTAACCACATATCTATCATAAGATTTTGTGTTTTCTCAATAATTAGTGAGTAGTTCTTCTTTAAGCAAATGGTTAGGTAGATTAGGGTGATTAGATGATGAATTGTGATGTTTAGGATTTGTAATTCATAAATATTCATGTAGTTGATATTCTTAATGCTAGGATTGAACTGATCACTCAAATCTAGACCTTACGATAATTGTGCCCAAAAGGTGTTTGATGAAATTCTTGAACCAATCGCTACATGGTAAATAAGGCATAACCAAGATATTTGTGTTAGTTAGTTTAGTGGTTTAGAATAGATTAGATCTTAATATTTCATAATTGTGTAATTATCCAAGAGATTGTCTTAATTGCATAATTAGAAAAATGTTTAGTGCCATGAAAGTGGATTAGTCTATTGTTGAATCAAGACTTAACAAATAGGTTTAGGTCTTAGATTACGTGGGTAAAAGCTTAGAAGAATTTTATATCTCTTTCAAGGATGATTACACGAGTATTTATAAGGAGGATACAAGCTTAAAACCCTAATTGCATGGATTTAACCTAATGGGCCACGAGCTGGACAGCCCAGCTCGTCAGGTCGGCCCATATAGCGTTCGTCTTCCTGGGCCCTTTATCTTCGTCACGTCGGCGTCCAGCTGGGCCTTGAGTCGAAATGGGCTTTCAGGACAGGTGCTAAACCTGGTATCAACATCTATGTTTGGGAATCTTAGACCAAGGATTAGCTTGATTAGTTAGCATTGAACATCACATGATATCATTTGATCACCCAAATCAATAACCTAAATCATTTACTTAACCATTTTACCTTTGAATTCTAGTTTAAATTTATGTTGATTTATGTTCACTTTTGCATTATTGACTTTTTATTGACTTTTGTTTATGCTAGTTTGGATTTCCAAAATCACACCAATCTAAATTGCCTAGACTAGACATGATTTTGATAAGGCTAGTGTTTTAACATTACCTAAATTGGATTGAATCTTAAGTGTTACCTCGATATAATTAGATTTAAGTATTTGCTTAGATAAGAATATGTAAATTCTTGTTTACCAGTGAGTGGAATATTCGACGATATTACTCATCTTGGTAAAATATTGATGGTCTCGACCCCTAACTGTTCATAGCACAACACCAACAAAAAGTTTGAAAAACTTCTTAGCGAAGAACCTCGAGGAATTCTTTCTGGTAATTTATAGTACAAGTTTGTTGTCTTCTTTAACTAAACTATTTATTATTTATAATTTAATCATGTGCTCTATTATCTATTTGAGCCACATCTTTAGCTTTTTTGTTTGATCTACACATCAGAATGGTAAACGGTGAAGCAGTTTAACGAATTAAGATCTCGTTATATAGGGGATAATTATTTTTCTCTATCGGTAATGCTTTATTCAAGTGGCTAGTATCAGGATGATTTAGAGAGGCTTAGGAATTGAGAAATTCAAGTATTGCCAAACACCAAAACATTTGATATGTTTCTAGTCAGTTCTAATCAATGAATCCGACATATATTAAAGATAGAAGAAATTGTGAAAACTAATTCAAAGTAGTTTGATTTTGAAAAAAGTAATAAAAACAACATAGAGGAATTCTTTGAAATACCATCAAAAGAAGTTCATCTTCCAAAATTACCACACACTCTCAAAAGTTCTAAAAATATCACACTTTCAAATGTTCCAAAAATACCACAAACATAAAATGTGGATTTTAAGGGTTTAAAATTTAAAATTTTTGGTTTGGATTCACTAAATAAATAGAGATTATGGTTTAGTTTTGAAGGGGTAGGGTTTGGTTTTGTGGTTTTAGGGTTTAAATTTGAAGTTTTAAAGCTATTTCAAATTTTGTGGTATTTTTGGAACAAAGACATTTTTGTGGTATTTTTTGAAAAAAATGTGATATTTTTAGAACTATTGAAAGTGTGATATTTTTGAAACAAACCTAAATTTTTGTGGTATTTTTGAAAATGCCCCAAAAACATATTCAATTTGGAAATTCAATTGCTTGTCTTCATTTTTTATAAGAATATTAGATATCTACAAAAATATCATTTAAAAAACATAAAACAAAAAAGGAAAAGAGATCCAAATTTATTACACAGATAATATTGTCTTTACTGGTCTTTAATCATTTTTTTTAGTTAAAACGCAATGATCTTTCACATTTTCTATATTTTTCTCAACCCAGCCTACCATTATATCACTTATTCTCTCTATTTTTCTATTTATCCTTTATTGTAGGATATAGGCCCAAACTTCCCAGGCCCAATAAGACCAGGTCTGCGAACGAGGACGACGAGGTGAAGGCCCATCTCGCCTATTCGACGAGGCGTGTGGCACCGCCGGCGTAACAGTGCACCTAGTCCCTCCCTAGCGCGACGAATAGTCACCTACGAGCTAGACCGCCGAATGAACAGGAGACCTAGCTAACCACTCGCAATGATGACGAAACAAGTATAAATAGAGAACAACTCTGAAGTGGAAGGGGTTGGTTTTTAGAGAGAAGTCAGACCTTACTTCGACGACCCGAGCTCACTCTTCATAACTCTTTCGACAAACTAAACTTTTGTGTAAAGAATCATTAAGCGCGTCAGGATTATCGACGCGCCTCTCACTGTCAAATTGTAACCTCTCTTTATCGAATACGGACTCAAATCTTCGGATCGACGATCCTAGATTCAACAATTGGCGACTCCACTGGGGACATTTGATAAAGAGAACCAACTACCAAGACGCACTAAAGACATGGCTACCACAAGCAACTTAGACGAGCACGTACGTATCGAAGATATTACGCACCTAGATGGTCAAAACAACGAGACCGCCAACCCGAAGGCACCAATGGGGCCACATGCTAGGATCCTAGGACTGCCGACGCAAGAAGAAATGAACCAGACGCTAATGTGTCGACTGGAAGAACAAGAAAATGAATCACGCCAGCTAAGAAGCAAGCTCGAAGCAGTCATGACGGCAAGCCTAAGAAGAGTCGAGCTGGAAGTCCTAAACAGAAATCTCTTCGGGACGACGGACGTATCAACACCGATCGCCGAGACCCAGCAGGACCGAGACTCGAATCGATGCGGAGAAATGATGATGCATCAGAACACCTCCAGCCTGAATGACGAGATAAGAGCGCTAAAGGCCCAGCTGCGAGAAATGAGCTCACTGGTCCACCAGGCGACGAGCTCGGCTCCAGAAATCGAATGAGTCGTCGAAGAACGCAACGCACCCCATTCACTAGGACGATTACTGAGACCAAGATCAAGCACACTGTATATATCAAATTCCAAACATTCGAGGGAAACGCGGACCCGACGCACTATATGAACGCCTTTACCATTGCGATGGGACGCACCCAGTTCACCGATGAAGAGAGAGATGCTGGACTCTGCCAGCTATTCATGGAGAATTTGGGTGGTGCCGCGCTCTCTTGGTTCTCCCACCTTGAAGCCCGATCGATAGACAACTTTCAGCAGCTGTCGACGGCCTTTGTCAAGCACTACTTCATGTTCATGGAGAAGAAGACCTCCACCACCGACATGTGGTCCCTAAGCCAGGGGCCTCGCGAATCTCTAAGGACGTTCATAGAACGATATAAGGAAGTCGTCTCAAAGGTGGCAATCTCGGACGAAGCTGCAATCACCGCAATGAGGAATGCCCTATGGTACGAATTGAGGTTCCACTAAGAATTGTTGTTGAATCAACCCCAAACACTGGAAGACGCTCTGCATAGGGCCAACCGATTCATCGAGATGGAAGAAGAAAGGGCAGTGATGTCCCGAAAACATACCAAGGCTTACCACGGAAAAGAAAAAGAAGAACAGATCGAACCCCGACAGTTCTACGAGGGACAAGCAAAGCAAGACAGAAGCAAGCGAAGTGTGAACTATCTCGTAGAAGAACGCAAACCGCTGATATACCAGAGGAGAGACGACGATAGAAACGCGTACTGCGAGTTCCACAACAGACAGGGGCACAGCACGACCGACTGCCGACACTTGAAAGATATGCTCCTCAAGAAGTACCAAGAGAACAGGGAGCGCGACGGACAAAGACAACCAAACCAATATCCGCCTCGCAACAACAGGGAACGCTCTCAAAATTGTCCCCCGAACCAGGACCGAGAGACGGGCGGTAGGCAGCAGAGGCAGCCAGTCGACAAGGACATGGCCCCGCCGCACCAACACGACAACAATGAAAGAGCCAAAGACCTCTTGCCACCGCTATGCCGCATAAATGTCATTTTAGGCGGCCTCGAACGACGTGGTGACAGCATCCGGATAATGACAAAGCCAGATCATCTGGTCCTGAACACGAGAGGCGCAGCAATCAACAAGCATATGAGGCATGAGCCAATCTGATTCACCGTCGATGATCTAATTGGGCTCGATGGCACACTGAAGGACTTTATCCTCGTCGAGCTTATCATTGGTGATTGCGAAGTGACCCGGATCCTCGTCGACATCAGCAGCTCTGTCGACATAATCTTCAAGAGCACTCTCTAGAAAATTGAAATCGGCGAAGAAGCCGTCAAGAAGATGACGCAGTCGCACCGGCATTAGCGAGGATTCGGTAGAAACTGTCGGAACCATCAAACTCCTGGTTCGAGCCGGAGGAAGCATTACGACAACAAAGTTCCAAGTGGTCGACGAGCATCCGATCTTCAACCCAACCTTAGAGACCCCGTGGCTCACAGCTACCAAAGTCGCAGTCTCGATCTTCCATCAATGTGTCAAGATCCCGACAGCAAGAGGAACAATGACCCTAAGAAGCAACCAACGAGCAGCAAGAATATGTTTCATCGCCGAGCATAAGGCCCGCAAAAGTAACAAGCTAAAAGCAACTATAGTTGGGGCGCGCCGAAAGACCGGACATCCCAAAAGATCGAGGGACCATCGACGATCAACATTGTGAAACTATCGATTAAGTTAACATAGACGCGCAGAGCCCAGACCGTTGCGTAGGCATAGGCCACGAGATCGACGAAACAGTTAAAGCCAAGCTGATCAGTTTTCTTAAAGAGAACTCCAACTCTTTCGCCTGGTCGCTTGAGTCCATGACAGGCATCAACCCCAGCATCACGTGCCACGAGCTCAACATCGACCCGATGTTCAAACCAATCAGACAAAAGCATCGAAAACTAGGCCCGGAAAGAGCGCAAGCGGTAAATGACGAGGTGGAAAAGCTCATGCGCGCTGGATCCATTACAGAGGTCAAGTATCATGAATGGCTGGCGAACCCAGTTGTAGTAAAGAAGAAAAATGGAAAATGGCGGGTCTGCATCGATTTCACCGACCTGAACAAAGCGTGCCCGAAGGACAGCTACCCCTTGCCACATATAGACCGCCTCGTCGAAGTAACCGCCGGAAACAAACTCCTCTCATTTATGGATGCATTCTCAGGATACAACCAGATAGCAATACACCCCGATGACAGAGTGAAGACGGCCTTCATAACGGACAGAGGAACATACTGCTACCGCGTCATGCCATTCGGATTGAAGAACTCTGGTGCAACGTATCAGAGGCTGGTTAACCGAATGTTTGCTGATTTACTAGAACATCGATGGAGGTACATATCAACGATATGCTCGTCAAATCTTTATCCAAGACGGACCATATCGAGCACCTATGCTCCTGCTTCGCAATCCTCAACAAGTACGAAATAAAGCTCAATCCAACCAAATGTACGTTCGGCATCACCTTTGGCGAATTCCTCGAGTACATCGTCCCCCAAAGAGGAATAGAGGCAAATCCAAAGCAAATCAGGGCGCTGATCGACCTACCTTCGCCGAAAATCATGAGAGAAGTACAACGTTTAACGGGACGAGTCGCGGCGCTCAACAGATTCATCTCCAAGTCGACAGACAAGTGCCTTCCATTCTATCAATTATTGCGCGGCAATAAGAGGTTCGACTGGGACGACAAGTGCGAACAAGCGTTCAAGGAACTGAAAGAATACCTGTCCACGCCGCCCATACAAGCCAAACCCGAAGATGGAGAGATGCTCTACCTCTACATCTCAGTATCCACGATGGCGATTAGTGGTGTGCTCGTAAGAGAAGACCGCGGTGAACAGCGGCCGATATTCTACACCAGCAAAACCCTCGACGGCACAGAAATTCGTTATCCAACCTTAGAAAAGTTTTCATACGCTTTCGTCATCGCGGCACGCAAACTTCAACCCTATTTCCAGTCGCACACCATTGCAGTCCTCACGGCCCAACCCTTACGCGCCATTCTTCACAGCCCAAGCCAGTCAGGACGAATGGCGAAGTGAGCCATCAAGCTAAGTGAGTACGATATTGATTTCAGGGGACGGACAAGCGCGAAATCCCAGGTGTTGGCAGATTTTATCACCGAGCTACCAAGAGAGCTGATCGAAGGCGCCGAGGCCCCTCGAGTATGGATGATGCACGTCGATGGATCCTCTTGCTCAGGAGGATCAGGAGTCGGAATATGCCTGGAGTCTCCGGAAGGTGACGTACTGGAACAATCTTTTCGTCTCAATTTTAACGCGTCGAATAACGAAGCAGAATACAAAGCGATCATAGCGGGGCTCAAACTAGAGAAGGGCATCGGATCGACCCAGATACGAGCATTCTGCGACTCACAGCTTGTCGCGAGCCAGTTTGCAGGGGATTATGAGGCCAAAAGCGAAAGGATGGACGCTTATCTCTGCGTCGTCCAACACTTAGCGAGGGAGCTGGAATACTTCGAGATCGTAAAGATCCCAAGGAGCAAAAACAAAAACGCAGACGCACTAGCAACGATAGCTTCAGCTAGTGACTCGAACCTACGCCGCACTATCCCGGTCGAAGAAATCAAGAAACCCAGCATAAGCCTAGACTTCGTCCATTTCATCGACGATCACGGCATCGTGGAAGACGATGTCGAATTCGGCGCCGATCACGAGGCCCTGACTACTGACTGGCGCAACGAAATCAAACTATACATAGCCGATGGAACCAAACCTGAACACAAATGGGCAGCAAGGCGACTAAAGGCAAAGGTTGATCATTACATGATAATGGACGGACATTTACTAAGGTGCGACTCGACGAGCATCCTACTCACCTGCCCCGGCCCCAAAGAAACGGAATGCATCATCAGTGAAACACATGACGGAGCAGGAGGTAATCACTCCAATGGACGCGCTTTGGCACTGAAGATCAAGAAGCATGGCCACTTTTGGCCCACCATGATCGCAGATTGCCACAAATATGCCCTGAAGTGCGAACAATGCCAAAGACACGCCCCCCAATATCCACCAACCAAAGGAACTCCTGTGTAGCTTGGAATCTCCATATCCATTTATGCGATGGGCGATGGACATCGTCGGACCGATGCCCTTATCCCGCGACAGGAAATACCTCCTCGTCATGACGGACTATTTCACCAAATGGGTCGAGGCCAAATCCTACGCCGAAATACATGACACCCAAGTGCAAAACTTCGTCTGGAAATATATCATCTGTAGGCAGGACTACCCTACGAGATCGTCACAGACAACGGGACGCAGTTCTGTTCACATCAGTTCGAAGACTTCTGCTCAAAATGGAGGATTCGCCTCAACCACTCAACGCCCCGATACCCACAAGGGAATGGCCAAGCCGAAGCAACCAAAAAAACCATTATCGACGGTTTAAAGAAACGACTAGAGAAGAAGAAGGGACTTTGGGCCGACGAGCTAGACGGGGTACTATGGTCTCACCGAACAACGCCTAGAAGGGCGACAAATCAAAGTCATGACATTGAAGCCATGGTACCTTCCGAAGTAAACGTGTATAGCCTCAGAAGAATGAAGTTACCCGAGAACACCAACACAAACTACACAATGTTGCACGACCGCCTCGACGAAGCAGAAGAGAGCCGTGACAAAGCTCTGCTGCGCATCCAGAATTATCAACAAGTTGCGGCGCGTTATTACAAAAAAACGTGCACGTACGGCGGTTCGAAGAAGGAGATCTGGTCTTATGTCACGTCTTCGACAACATGAAGGAGTACAGAGTAGGCAAGCTCGGCGTCAGATGGGAAGGACCCTACCAGCTAGCCGACTTACACGGAACAATGCAGCCGCGCTCCTGAAACGCACATCACCTCAAACTCTACCACTACTGAGTCAGGTTTGGCCGCACCATGGACTACGGATGGCTTGATCCCTCTATAATGGGTACGTAGGCAGCCGGAAATAAAAAGAAAATTATAAAAAAAAATTTTTCCACATCTGAACTTTCGTTAATCTTTTTTTTTGGGGGGGGGGGAATAGACGTCCTCATTACCCTTCGATTTTAATAAACTCCAATTCATGTTAGACTCTGCGCAATATAAAAAGCCGAGCCTAGTCTCGCCGAGGTAACCCTCGTAAAAATGAAATCAAATAAAGTCGAGCCCAGCCTCGTCGAGGTAACCCTCGAAAAACGGAAATCAAACAAAGTCGAGCCCCGTGCTCGCAGTGACGTTCTAGCTAAACGATCACTATGGGAATAAGGAACCACTACGCAATAACACTTGCGCCCGAAAAGCCGAGCTAAAGGCTCGCACGTTCCAGCAAGTGATGATCACCTAATAAGCCGAGCCCAGACTCGCCAGATCATCGACGAACATGAACACATGGATAAGCCGAGTGTAACACCCCGTTTCCGGTCAACCACCTTTTTGACCAAAAACGAGGATATTACGCCTTTCTCGAAATTTAACTCAGTCGAACCACGGAAACATACTCCGATCCTTTGGAACATATTTCCGAGGTTAAACGAGATAATTTCCGAGATAGGTGAGATAGAAGTTAGGACCGTTGTATGAGTTGGTTAATTGTACAGACTTAAAACGAAATTATACAACGAATAATAAACGACTTAAGAGAATATTACAAACCGAATAATGCAACCCGCAAATTAAAATCTCTCGCGTCTCTAAAAAGAAATAAATA
>OVBE01015912.1:0-11206 GCA_900406425.1 Iberis pinnata | reverse complement strand
TTTGTCAATTTGACAAAATCTGTAATAAGTTTAATCTGATTTCTTAGAGTCTCTTTACCAATAAATATGGGTTGAAACTTGTTAATTATCACTATTGATTTCGTTTGACTATGGTTTAGCAATAGCATGAAAATCACTAAAATATATAAATTAGTAAGCTATAGCCCATGATTTTTTGTCAATTTGACAAAATCTGAAATAAGTTTAATCTGATTTCTTAGAGTCTCTTTACCAATAATAATTGGTTGAAACTTGTTAACTATCACTTTTGATTTAGCTTGACCATGGTTTAGGAATAACGTGAAAATCACTAAATTATATAAACTAGTGAGCTATAGCCCATGATTTTTTGTCAATTTGACAAATCTGAAATAAGTTTAATACTCTTTCATAGAGCATCTTTACCAATAATAATGGGTTGAAACTAGTTAATTATCACTATTGCTTTAGTTTGACAATGGTTTAGCAATAACGTGAAAATCACTAAAATATATAAATTAGTGAGCTATAGCCCACGATTTTTTGTCGATTTGACAAAATCTGAAATAAGTTTAATATGCTTTCTTAGAGCCTCTTTGCCAATAATAATGGGTTGAAACTAGTTAATTATCATTATTGCTTTAGTTTGACAATGGTTTAGCAATAACGTGAAAATCACTAAAATATATAAATTAGTGAGCTATAGCTCACGATTTTTTGTCAATTTAAAAAAATCTGAAATAAGATTAGTGCTTTCTTAGAGTCTCACTACTAATAATAATCGATTAAAACTTGTTAATTATCACTACTGCTTTAGATTGACAATGGCTTAGCAATAACGTACTAAAATATATAAATTAGTGAGCTATAGCCCACGATTTTTTGTCGAATTGACAAAATCTGAAATAAGTTTAATATGCTTTCTCAGAGTCTCTTTACCAATAATAATGGGTTGAAACTAGTTAATTATCATTATTGCTTTAGTTTGACTATGGTTTAGCAATAACGTGAAAATCACTAAAATATATAAATTAGTGAGCTATATCCCATGATTTTTTTTCAATTTGACAAAATATGAAATAAGTTTAGTATGCTTTCTTAGAGTCTCTTTACCAATAATAATGGGTTGAAAATTGTTAATTATCACTATTGCTTTCGTTTGACCATGGTTTAGCAATAACGTGAAAATCACTAAAATATAAAAATTAGTGAACTATAGCCCACGATTTTTTCTCAATTTGACAAAATCTGTAATAACTTTAGTATGATTTCTTAGAGCCTCTTTACCATTAATAATGTGTTGAAGCTAGTTAATTATCATTATTGCTTTAGTTTGACAATGTTTTAGTGAGCTATATAGCCCACGATTTTTCTGATTTGTCAAAATTTTAAATGAGTTTAGTATGATTTTTAGAGTCTCTTTACCAAAAAATAGGTTGAACTTATTAATTATCTCTATTGCTTTAGTTTGACAATGGTTTAGCAATAACGTGAAAATCACTAAAATATAGAAATTAATGATCTATGGGCCATGATTTTTTGTCAATTTGACAAAATCTGAAATAAGTTTAATACGCTTTCTTAGAGTCTCTTTACCAATAATAATGGGTTCAAAACTTGTTAATTATCACTATTGCTTTAGTTTGACAATTGTTTAGCAATAACGTGAATACTTTAGTGAGTTATAGCCCACGAATTTTTGTCAATTTGACAAAATCTAAAATAAGTTTAGTATGCTTTCTTAGAATCTCTTTACCAATAATAATGGATTGAAACTTGTTAATTATCAGTATTCCTTTCGTTTGACCATGGTTTAGCAAAAACGTGAAAATCACTAAAATATATAAATTAGTGAGCTATAGCCCACGATTTTTTGTCAATTTGAAAAATATGTAATAAGTTTAATATGCTATCTTAGAGCCTCTTTACCATTAATAATGGGTTGAAACTAGATAATTATCACTATTGCTTTAATTTGACAATAGTTTCGTGAGCTATAGCCCACGATTTTTCTGATTTGTCAAAATTTTAAATGAGTTTAGTATGATTTTTAGAGTCTCTTTACCAAAAAATAGGTTGAAACTTATTAATTATCTCTATTGCTTTAGTTTGACAATGGTTTAGCAATAACGTAAAAATCACTAAAATATAGAAATTAATGAGCTATATCCCACGATTTCTTGTCAATTTGACAAAATATGAAATAAGTTTAATATGCTTTCTTAGAGTCTCTTTACCAATAATAATGGGTTCAAACTAGTTAATTATCACTATTGCTTTAGTTTGACAATGGTTTAGCTATAACATGAAAGTTAATAAAATATATACATTAGTGAGTTATAGCCCACGATTATTTTGTCAATTTAACAAAATCTGTAATAAGTTTGGTATGATTTCTTAGAGCCTCTTTACCATTAATAATGGGTTGAAACTAGTTACTTATCACTATTTTATTAGTTTGACAATGGATTAGCAATAACGTGAAAAAAACTAAAATAGATAAATAGTGAGTTATAGCCCACGATTTTTTGTCATTTTGACAAAATCTGAAATAAGCTTAGTATGCTTTCTTAGAGTCTCTTTACCAATAATTATGGGTTGAAACTTGTTAATTATCAATATTGCTTTCGTTTGAACATGGTTTAGCAATAACGTGAGAATCACTAAAATATATAAATTAGTGAGCTATAGCCCACGATTTTTTTTGTCAATTTGAAAAAATCTGAAATAAGTTTAATACGCTTTCATAGAGTCTCTTTACCAATAATAATGGGTTGAAACTTGTTAATTATCACTATTGCTTTCGTTTGACAATGGTTTAGCAATAACGTGAAAATCAATAAAATATATAAACTAATGAGCTATAGCCCACGATTTTTGTCAATTTGACAAAATCTGAAATAAGTTTAGTATGATTTCTTAGAGTCTCTTTTACAATAATAATGGGTTGAAACTTGTTAATTATCACTATTGCTTTAGTTTGACAATGGTTTAGCAATAATGTGAAAATCACTAAAATATATAAACTAGTGAGCTATATAGCCCACGATTTTTTGTCAATTTGACAAATTCTAAAAATAAGTTTAATATGCTTTCTTAGAGTCTCTTTTACAATAATAATGGGTTGAAACTTGTTAATTATCACTATTGCTTTCGTTTGACCATGGAGTAGCAATAGCGTGAAAATCACTAAAATATATAAATTAGTGAGCTATAGCCCACAATCTTTTGTCAATTTGAGAAAATCTGAAATAAGTTTAGTATGCTTTCTTAGAGTTTCTTTACCAATTATAATGGGTTGAAATTATTTAATTATCACTATTACTTTCGTTTGACCATGGTTTAGCAATAACGTGAAAATCTATAAAATATAGAAATTAGTGAGCTATGGCCCACGATTTTTTTTCAATTTGACAAAATCTGAAATAAGTTTAATATGCTTTCATAGAGTCTCTATACCAATAATAATAAGTTCAAACTTGTTAATTACCACTATTGCTTTAGTTTCACCATGGTTTAGCAATAACGTGAAAAACACTAAAATATGTACATTATCTCGTTATAGCCCACGATTTTTTGTCAATTTGAAAAAATCTGAAATAAGTTTAGTATGCTATCTTAGAGTCTCTTGACCAATAATAATGGGTCTAAACTTGTTAATTATCACTATTGCTTTCGTTTGACCATGGTTTAGCAATTACGTGAAAATCACTAAAATATAGAAATTAGTGAGCTATAGCCCACAATTTTTTGTCAAATTGAAAAAATCTGAAATAAGTTTAGTATGCTTTCTTAGAGTCTCTTTATCAATAATAATAGGTTGAAACTTATTATTATCACTATTGCCTTCGTTTCACCATGGTTTAGCAATAACGTGAAAATCATTAAAATATATAAATGAGTGAGCTATAGCCCATGATTTTTGTAATTTGTCAAAATTTTAAATAAGTTTAGTACGATTTTTAGAGTCTCTTTACCAAAAAAATAGGTTGAAAATTATTAATTATCTCTATTGCTTTAGTTTAACAATGGTTTAACAATAACGTGAAAATCACTAAAATATATTCCCTCCGTTTCGAATTACTTGTCATTTTAGAGTTTTGCACACAAATTAAGAAATCCCTGTTTTCTATAAAAACACCATTGAATATTCTAAATGAACCAATAGAAAAAACTCATGCAATTATTCTATTGGTTAAAAAAGTCAAATTCATTTAATTTCTGCATTGAAAACTTAAAACGACACATAATTTGAAACGGAAATTTTTCTCCAGAACGACAACTAATATGAAACGGAGGGAGTATAAATTAGTGAGCTATAGCCCACGATTTTTTTGTCAATTTGACAGAATCTGAAATAAGTTTAATATGCTTTCTTAGAGTCTCTTTACCAATAATAATGGATTGAAACTTGTTAATTATCACTATTGCTTTAGTTTGACAATGGTTTAGCAATAACGTGAAAATCACTAAAATATATAAACTAGTGAGCTATATAGCCCACGATTTTTTGTCAATTTGACAAAATCTGATATAAGTTTAGTATGCTTTCTTAGAGTCTCTTTTACAATAATAATGGGTTGAAACTTGTTAATTATCACTATTGCTTTCGTTTGACCATGGTTTAGCAATAACGTGAAAATCACTTAAATATATAAATTTGTGAGCTATGGCCCACGATTTTTTTGTCAATTTGACAAAATCTGAAATAACTTTAATACNGTTTAGTATGCTTTCTTAAAGTCTCTTTACCAATAATAATGGGTTGAAACTTGTTAATTATCACTATTACTTTAGTTTGACAATGGTTTAGCAATAACGTGAAAAACACTAAAATATATACATTATCTCGTTATAGCCCACGATTTTTTGTCAATTTGAAAAAATCTGAAATAAGTTTAGTATGCTATCTTAGAGTCTCTTTACCAATAATAATGGGTTGAAGTTTGTTAATTATCACTATTGCTTTCTTATGACCATGGTTTAGCAATAACGTGAAAATCACTAAAATATAGAAATTAGTGAGCTATAGCCCATGATTTTTTGTCAATTTGAAAAAATCAGAAATAAGTTTAATATGCTTTCTTAGAGTCTCTTTACCAATAATAATGGGTTTAAACTTGTTAATTATCACTATTGCTTTCGTTTAACCATGGTCTAGCAATAACGTGAAAATCACTAAAATATATAAATTAGTGAGCTATAGCCCACAATTTTTTGTCACTTTGACAAAATCTGAAATAATTTTAGTACACTTTCTTAGAGTCTCTTTTCCAATAGTAATGGGTTGAAACTTGTTAATTATCACTATTGCTTTCGCTTGACCATGATTTAGCAATAACGTGAATATCACTAAAATATATAAATTAGTGAGCTATAGCCCACGATTTTTTGTCAATTTGATAAAATCTGAAATAAGTTTAATATGCTTTCTTAGAGTCTCTTTACCAATAATAATGGGTTGAAACTTGTTAATAATCATTATTGCTTTAGTTTGACAATGGTTTAGCAATAACGTGAAAAACACTAAGATATATACATTAGTGAGTTACAGCCCACGATATTTTGTCAATTTGACAAAATCTTAAATAAGTTTAGTATGATTTCTTAGAGTCTCTTTACCAATAATAATGGGTTTAAACTTGTTAATTATCACTATTGCTTTCCTTTGACCATGGTTTAGCAATAACGTGAATATCATAAAAATATATAAATTAGTGAGCTATAGCACATGATTTTTTGTCACTTTGACAAAATTTGAAATAAGTTTAGTACGCTTTCTTAGAGTCTCTTTTCCAATAATAATGGGTTGAAACTTTTTTATTATCACTATTGCTTTCGTTTGACCATGGTTTAGCAATAACGTGAAAATCAATAAAATATATAAATTAGTGAGCTATAGCCCACGATTTTTTTGTCAATTTGAAAAAATCTGAAATAAGTTTAATACACTTTCTTAGAATCTCTTTACCAATAATAATGGGTTGAAACTTGTTAATTATCACTATTGCTTTAGTTTGACAATGGTTTAGCAATAATGTGAAAAACACTAAAATATATACACTAAAATAACGTGAAAACACTAAAATTAGCAAAGAAAATCATGGACTATAACCAACTAATTCAAAAATTTTAGGGAATTTGTCGTTATGGTTAAACTATGATAATAAACTATGATCAATTAATGCATAGTGATAATTAACAAGTTTCAACTCATTGTGGTTGTTACAGAGACTCTAAAGAATCATACTAAAGCAAATTTATATTTTGTCAAACTGGCAAAAAGAATCATGGATTTTAACCAACTAAATCAAAAAATTTAGTGATTTTGACGCTATTGTTAAATTATGATCAATTAATGCGTAGTGATAATTAACAAATTTCAACCATTGAATGTGTTATAGAGACACTAAGGAATCATACTAAAGCAAACTTCATATTTTGTAAATTGGCAAAAAAAATCATGGACTATAACCAAATAATTCAAAAATTTTAGTGATTTTTACGTTATTGTTAAACTGTGATCAATTAATGCATTGTGATAATTAACAAGTTTCAAACCATTTTCGTTGTTATAGAGGATCTAAGGAATAAAACTAAACAAAATTTCATATTTTGTCAAATTCGCAAAAAAAATCATGGACTATTACCAACTAATTCAAAATTTTTAGTGATTTTGACGTTATTGTTAAACTATGATTAATTAATGCATGGTGATAATTAACAAATTTTAACTCATTGTAGGTGTTATAGAGACACGAAAGAATCAAACTAAAGCAAAGTTCATATTTAGTACATTGGCAAAAAAAATCATGGACTATAACCAACTAATTCAATAATTTTAGTGAATTTATCGTTATTGTTAAACTATGATCAATAAACTATGATCAATTAATACATAGTGATAATTAACAAGTGTCAACTCATTGTAGTTGTTACATAGACTATAAATAATCATATTAAATCAAATTTTTTATTTTCTCAAACTGGCAAAAAAAATCATGGACTATAACCAATTAAATAAAAAAAATTTAGTGATTTTGACGTTATTGTTAAATTATGATCAATTAATGCGTAGTGATAATTAACAAATTTCAACCCATTGAAGGTGTTATAGAGACACTAAACAATCATACTAAAGCAAACTTCATATTTTGTAAATTGGCAAAAAAAATCATGGACTATAACCAAATAATTCTAAATTTTAAGTGATTTTTACGTTATTGTTAAACTATAATCAATTAATGCATTGTGATAATTAACAAGTTTCAAACCATTTTAGTTGTTATAGAGGCTCTAAGGAATCAAACTAAACAAAATTTCATATTTTGTCAAATTGGCAAAAAAAATCATGAACTATATAACCAACTAATTCAAAAATTTTGGTGATTTTGACGTTATTGTTAAACTATGATCAATTAATGCATAGTGATAATTAAAAAATTTTAACCCATTGTATGTGTTATATAGACACTAAGAAATCATACTCAAACAAACTTCATATTTAGTAAATTGGCAAAAAAAAAATCATGGAGTATAACCAACTAATTCAAAATTTTAGTGAATTTGTCGTTATTGTTAAACTATGATCAATTAATGCATAGTGATAATTAACAAGTTTCAATTCATTGTAATTGTTATAGAGACTCTAAGGAATAATACTAAAGCAAATTTTATATTTTGTCAAACTAGCAAAAAAATCATGGTCTATAACCAACTAAATCAAAAAAATTTAGTGATTTTGACGTTATTGTTAAATTATGATCAATTAATGCATAGTGATAATTAACAAATTTTAACCCATTGTAGGTGTTACGGAGACACTAAGGAATCATATTAAAGCAAACTTCATATTTTGTAAATTGGCAAAAAGAATCATGGACAATAACCAACTAATTCAAAAAATATAGTGACTTTGACGTTATTGTTATACTATGATCAATTGATGCATAGTGATAATTAACAAGTTTCAACCCGTTGTAGGTGTTATAGAGACTCTATGGAATCATACTAAACAAATTTCATATTTTGTAAATTGGCAAAAAAAAATCATAGACTATAACCATCTAATTCAAAAAATTTAGTGAATTTGTCGTTATTGTTAAAGTATTCTCAATTAATGCATAGTGATAATTAACAAGTTTCAACTCATTATAGTTATAGAGATTCTAAAGAATCATACTAAAGTCATATATAACTTTTTCCTAACTACAATATAAAGCATTTTTTATATGTTTTATTTTCATTGGTGAAAAACATTAAAATATCGTGTCTTTAATTGAAATTTATAATTAATGTAACATTTATTATAGCTATATATTCTAGATATTTTAGATTCAGATGGAATAAAAGATAGGGTTGAAAAAAGTACCAACATAAACAATATTTAAAATGTGCAATAATATTCACATGTATATTATGTGGTTTGAAACAATCGAGTCGTATGTTAAAAACTCTATCTTCATAAGTTTTAAACTATGGACCACCATGTGTCTTTACCAACATCAGCTACCACAGGTTTCTCATTCAATGTGCATCGTCAGCAACCAGAGCTAGTCACTCCGGCTAGACCAACACCTCGAGAGTTCAAACTTCTCTCTGACATAGATGACCAACAAGGACTAAGGTTTCAAATTCCTTTAATATTTTTCTATAAACCAAACCTAACATGTAATCTTGATCCTGTCCAAGTGATCAAGAAAGCTTTAGCTGAGACATTAGTTCACTACTATCCGTTTGCTGGTCGGCTTTGGGAGATTTCGAACCGAAAACTCGCGGTGGATTGTACCGGTGAAGGCGTTCTGTTCATTGAAGCTGAAGCTGATGTTACATTTGCTCAGTTTGAAGAAGCTAATGCTCTTTTTCCTCCTATCCCTTGTATTGAAGAGCTTCTATTTGATGTGGAAGGTTCAAGTGATGTGCTTAACACTCCTCTACTTCTTGTCCAGGTGACCCTTGAGATAAAAATCGTATTCTAATAAAAATCAACCAATAATAAATCATTTTGCTTCATATAAATGATCACAAAATATAAAATAAAATAAATTTTACATTCAAAATTGAAAACAACAATTATTTTGAAATAATTTTTTGTATAGGTCACACGCTTGAAATGTGGTGGGTTTATCTTCGCTCTACGTGTTAACCACACCATGGCCGATGGAGCTGGCGTATCTCTCTTTTTAAGATCACTTTGTGAATTGGCGAGTGGACTCCACGAGCCCTCGGTTCCACCCGTATGGGACCGACATTTGATGACCGTGAGTGTTTTAGAGGCACGTGTGACTCACACGCACTGCGAATACGAAAAAGAGGTAGAAACTGAGGTGATTGCGACTGGAGACCGTTTGGTAACTCGGTCTTTCTTTTTCAAGGCAGAAGATATTTCCGCAATACGGAAACTCCTCCCATCTGATCTCAAAAATTCGTCGTTTGAAGCCTTAACGTCATTTTTGTGGCGTTGTCGAACGATTGCATTGTGTCCTGACCCCAAAACTAAGATGCGGCTCACTTGTATCATCAACTCGCGTTCCAAGTTTAGCAATCCTTCGCTATCGCCTGGTTATTATGGGAACGTGTTTGCTATACCTATGGCAATAGCAACCGCAAGAGATCTAATGGAGAAACCGCTTGAATTTGCTTTGAGGTTGATACAAGAGGTAAAAGCGAGAGTGACAGAAGACTATATCCGGTCTGTGATGGCCCTAATGGCGACTAGAGGCCGACCTATGTTTGAGACAGCTTCAAACTACATAATATCAGATTTGAGACATTTTGACCTAGGGAAACTCGATTTCGAGCCGTGGGGCAAGCCAGTGTACGGTGGAACAGCTAATGCTGGTATCGCGCTTTTTCCCGGAGTGAGTTTCTACGTACCATTTAAGAATCGAAATGATGATACAGGAACCATTGTGGCTATTACCTTACCCGAGAAGGCAATGGAGAGGTTCGAGAAAGAGTTAGGTGGTGTGTTAAATTCGTCTAACGAATGAACCAAACATCCAAACTAGTGTTAATTAGTATCATGTCTTTTCGATAAGTCAAGACTTTATCAGAATGTATTTACACTTGGTTGTCGAATATTAAACATCAGTTTGATACAATCAAAATCTACAAATAAATAACCTATAATATATATATAATATGGTAAAATATATATTTCCTAAAAAAAAAAATTTTAACCTACAAATTCTCTAAGCTTTGTAATACTTTCTCCTAACACTTCAGTGAAGAAGTGTCTATTTCTTCATTTGTATATAAAAAAGAAGTGTATATTTCTTCGTTTCCAAATTTAAATCAATCATGTAATGAATAAATTTATATAAAAAAAAAAACATTTTTAGTGAATATTAATCTATTTAGTGTCAACTTAATCTCACATCAAAAAAGTGAGACTAAACCTAGAATACTATTAAAATAAAACACTGACCAAGCAAATGAACCTTAACCATATAAATAATTGTATAATAGTAATTATTATTATTATTATGATAAACACCGTTGGAAAACGATGTTTCAACAACTAGGAACGTGTCCAACGCTGGGAAAAAAAAAACAAATTCTTAAACATTTTATATTAATTTAATAAGTCCATTTGATTTTTAAGCAAAAAAACGATTTGCAAATCAAAGCTAGAGTTTGCTTCATTTCCATAGAATGCCATAACTCTTGTTCGTCATATGAGTCACAACCTATCATATATGAGAATTTTTTTTGGCAATGTTTAAAAGATCTGCAACCGTTAATAATTGGCTTAACAATGGATCGTCTTCAAATTTCGACATGATTTAAAATAGAGCTATGTTTCTTTTTGTGCTTATATGTATATGGCTTTATATTGTATTCTTAACAATCATTATCAATCAAATGGAAAAAAAAAACAAAAGAAACGATTCTTATTTGCATATTTCGGACATGCATCAGGACTGCCATATGGCGGCTTGTTATTGGCGGTCCTGTTTTTGTTTTTTTTTTCTCTTTTGAATTGCTTTTTTTTTCATTTTTTGTGAGGCTTGATTTTTAGATATTCGGTTCGCTTTCAGTTCTTCGGTTCCGAGTATTTCAGACCTGAAATACAAAAAAAATATCTGAAAATACAAAAAATATCTAAAAATACAAAATACCTGAAATAGTTTAAAAGTAAATTACCAGAAAAAAAAGAAAAGTTACTCGAAAAAACTAAAATACCCGAAATATATAATATAATATGTTATATATATATATATAT
>OVBE01015910.1:0-10345 GCA_900406425.1 Iberis pinnata | reverse complement strand
CCGGTAACGAATTTGAAGATGATACAGATTCTACTCCATCCGATTATTCATCAGCATATGAGTAGATTTTATGTTATATTTTATAGATATATTAATTTTCAATCTTATGTATTTGAGAGATATTTTACAATATTTTACAAACATTAAAAAAATCTAGTAATCAAATTTTGTTTTCCTTTTTTTGTGTCAGTTTGATTTATAACCGTTCTCTAACATTAAAAAAATCTAGTAATCAATTTGTTTTCATTTTTTTGTGTCAGTTTGATTTATAACCGTTCGCTAACATTAAAAAAATCTAGTAGAATCCAAAGTTTTGATTTTTATTGAAGCCAAAAGATTGCATATATCCAGATAATATTTTATTTCCAAAAAGCGACGGAAAAGTGACGGATATGCCCGTCGCTTTTTCCGTGTTTTCTTGTAATGTATTAAATTTCAAAGAAAACAAAATAATACAATAATATAAATATTTTACATCTATATTGCAATCATNATATATATATATATATATATATATATATATATATATATATATATGACTATATGCCATTGCAATAGTCTCCACCGACTACATCTTCTGCTAAATAAAACACAATGATCTTTTTTCTAATCCGAAGCACAGTATCAAATGCATTATAATTTTCTTTTTTGTATGTTAGCCACAAATAACTTGTCGAAGACTAAAAAGAAAAAGAAATCTTTCGACAAAAAAGAATAATCTAAAAACTTATAGTGAAATTCTCAAAAATACTATTTTTTAAAATTTTGATTCAAAAAATTTGTTCTGAAATACCATAAAAGTATTTTTGTTACAAAATACTACAAATTTTAGTTTAAAAAATTTATAATCCTTTTAGTACAAAATCATAGTCCTTTAAAAATTAAATTTAATCTCTTCAAAACTAAATTGTAAATTCTTGTTAATGAACAATATTTTTTTTACATTTTGAACCTTTAAAATATAACATGTATGTTTGATTGTTTGTGGTATTTAAAGTATATATATATATATATTAACTAAATAATTGAGAATGTATAATATTTTTGTAATATTTTATAGAAATTATCTAAATAATACTGCTGTAATAGAAAATTAACTAATAGTTTAATATATTTCCTTTTTTGGTATGTAAATCAATGGGCGAATCAGTGGGCGGTTTAGAATTCATATGCAATCCCGTGAAGTGAACAATAATTAGAACATTGTGAAAATAATAGTAATAAGAAATCCATTTATTTGTTATGGAAGATATAACCCTGCCGCTCTCAGTTGGGAGAGAACTACTTAGACACTAGGCTATGATGAAAAAAAAAAAAAAAAAACTATTATGCTTATTTATAAGGGCAGAATGGTATTTTATAATAAAAACATTTATATAATGTTTTCAAAATACTTGAAAATATGTGATAGGTTTGAAGCTAAAATCAGAAAATAGATTTTTTGAAAATTTGTATATAAAATAAAGGCTGCAATTTATGTTTTATCAAAATAAAAATGAAAATTTTGGTGCCCCAAAATTTGTGTAGAATATTAAAAAGTCTAATTTGAGCCTTATAAGACTCATATATAAATTAATTGGATGATACAAATAAGGACGTTAACTACATACAAATGTGTGTGCTGTACTCACATGATCGATGTTATCTTGTTTCACAAATTGTTGGTGAAGGGCACAGAAGAACCACCATTTTCACTATCACATGGTTTCTATGGCGACCATGCAATATTATTCAACTTCATTAAGAAGATTTTCAGTATATATATATATATATATAGTATTTATATAGTTGGCCTTTTTTTGTTACACCATCACATACGTAAGCATGTTTTAGAAGATTGGTGATACCCATTAGGCAATGTTTTAATGATATTTACATGTTAGTTTTTTAAGCTTGAGTTATTTTTAACAGATGACCATATATAGACGGCAGACTTATGTTTACATTTTCATGTACTTTCTACTTTACATCACAATACTTCCAGTTATAAAAATAATTCAACTTTTTCCAATTAAATGTGAAATTATTATCCGGAATCTCAAATCCGCTCTGAAATTAGAGTTACCAAGGAGTCCGGATATTAAAGTTTTTAGGTCCGGGTATCCGGATCCAACTTATATATATTAAATACATTTAAAATATATATTGTAATGTATATTATGATATTTATATATTTTAAATATACATTATGTTATTTCAATAATTTTTAAAAATATGTTTTAAATATATTGAATTTTATTTCTATAATAAATAAATTTAAATATAATTTTATAATCAGCTTTTTTAGAAAAAATTTAAAAAAGTTTCTATTTAAAAAAGAAAAAGAAAATGTTGGCTTTGGATCCGAATCTGTATATCTTTTTCACAGATCCGACGGAACTGGATTCATTCCACACTTACTTCCAATAAAGGCAAGTCATTTACTTCATCTTAAGAAATGGATTTTATAAAATTCTCACAAAATCTAAGAAACCATTAAATATTTTAATTATAATTTTTCTATTTTATAAACTTTTTCCCCTAAAAATGAACCAAATATAATTCAATAAATTTTATAATCAAATATGCATAGAAAATCAAATTATTACATGTAAGAAATAAAATGAAAATTCTAAAATGTTAATATTATTTAAGGACAAAGGGAATATTTTCTATAAGTTTATAAATTTACAATATGTTAAAAAACTTTAAATTTAAATCATAATTCCTAAACTAATCCCTAATTCTTTCAAAATTAAATTATAAACTCTAATTATTGAACCTAAATCCAAACATTTAAATTATAAAAATTTAAATTTAATTTTTATGGGCGATATTTTTGGAAAGAAAATATTTTAATATTACTTTATCAACAATTATGAATGTTTAGTATTTTGGAACATATAAACTGGTTTTTGTGGTATTATGTGAATTTAATTATAAAAAAGTTCCCACAGTGTAATGGAAGTTTTTGGGCGTTTCTTAAAACCACTATAAAGTGTACCTCAATTCCCCTTGTTTTCCTCCACACTCATTATACATAGAACATAGCTACTTAACAGTTCCTTCAAAACATACAATGGCTTCAAGAACCATAAGCTCCATAGCCTTTTTCCTTGCTCTAAATCTCCTATTTTTCACCACAATCTCTGCCTGTGGTAGCTGCACTCCGTGCGGTGGAGGTTGTCCCTCTCCTAAGCCGAAGCCAAATCCAAATCCAAATCCAAGCCCTAGCTCTGACACAAGCAAGTGTCCTAAAGACACCCTCAAGCTCGGTGTGTGCGCCAATGTTCTCACCGGTCTTCTAGACTTGACCTTAGGCAAACCACCGGTTGAGCCATGCTGCAGTCTCATCCAAGGACTTGCTGATGTTGAAGCAGCCGTTTGTCTATGCACAGCACTTAAGGCTAACATTCTTGGAATCAACTTGAACCTCCCAATCTCACTAAATCTACTCCTCAATGTTTGCAGCAAACAAGTTCCTTCTGGCTTCCAATGCTAATAAACCATATTCATGTATGACTTGAATACACTTATAATGTGTATATTTATCATTGTGTCTTTATATATCTTTGTGGTTTCTTCTAGTCTCCTTGTTATGGTGTTCATTGGAGTCTAGTTATGTCTGTCTTTGTAAGATTCTTGGAAGACTATACAGTTTTTTGTCTTCCTGTTTTTCTTATTGGCATAAATCTCTATTGATTGTTTAATGATTCTATGAAATTAATAAAGCATAATGCTTTTCATAATGAGGGATCCTTTGATAGAAGCCTCAAAAAAAAAAAAAAAAGAAAAATGTTTAATCCTAACTGCATGGAAAGACAAGAAAAGAGCATATTATAACATCCAAAGGAGACCTCAAATTTGAGATTTATATATAGTGTTTCTCTTCAAAGACGAAAATTTCAAAATTCAAACCTTGAAAATTTATATTTTGTAATATAGTTCCTAATTTTAACGATAATTATTTAAAACATAAAACTTACAAATAATTATAACATATACATTACATAATTATTACATGAAATATTATTTAATATGACACTACATTAAAATATAAAATTACATAAATCTTCGATAATATTTTGGTAATCTTGGAGGATCGAGACGAAATTTACTTGACTATTAATAAGTTGTAATATTTTTACTTGTGTAGCGTATACTATTAATGTATTGTGTAATTTTATTTTTTGTATCGTTTATATTAAATTTTCTTACTGTTATATTGTTATTTTGTAAAATAATTGTAATGGTATATGAAATTTATTCTATATTAATATCATAATTTCATTTTCTACACTTCTAAATAAAATATGTAAAAATAAATGTACATTTAAAGTGAAACATGTATATATTGCTACTTAAATGGTTAACAAATAAACTTAATAGTATTATGTATGAATAATATATAATTATAGGGATCAAAATGTAAAGAAAATTGTAGAAATGGAAACTTGAAGTTTTGAATAGTAAATTTAATGTATTACCATCAAAACTTCAAAAATTTAGATTTTAAAAATGCATTTGGAGTGCAAGGAACCAATATGAGGTTTTGAGATTATTTTTTGCATATGTTCTTATGAAACAACATATAACTTTTCAGTTAAAACATCACGCAACATAGTCTAATAATAACAGACCTAAAGATTCATGTGTTAACTCTACCGAAAATGATTTTAAGTTTTAAAATATAAAAGGGTAAAAGATAGAAAAAATATTAAGGTTTTCATAGGGAATATTACATACGCATACTGACATATAACATCTATCTTAAAACCTTCATTATTTTTAATAAGTTAATTAAATTTTGTAGAAAATTAAATTAAGATAGAAAAAAGAAGGGAGTAAGTTTTGGCCACGGGTATAAAAAGAAAATCTTAGAAGACACTCTGTCTCAAACACAGGTCGGGCCTGATGTCTCGATCACTCTTTAAAGTGTTGCGTCCTTATTATCGTTGTCTTCATGCAAATTTTAAGAGCATTTAACATCATTTATATATAAAATACATTCATTTAATTATGCAGATGCAGGATATTTTACAACAAAAATAACTTAATTGACAAAAGCTATAGGTTACAGAGCACCAATTTGGTAACGAAGACCCGACATAAAATGATAAAATATGCTTTTCTCTGATTAATTTGACAAGTAGATATTTTTTTATTTTATTGTTGGCTTCGGTGGATCAGTGTGAACTGCACTTGTGTTCTTCGCAGTTAGTTGAATTCCGCAAACTTTGACATAAATGCTGGTTATTATATCGGTTGTATTACAAGTTTAATCAAATATATTGAGTCGGTGATAAATATAGAGCATTAGCGTATTTGCAAAACACTTTAAAACCCAAATGAGAGCTAAAATTTTGGTATGAAGTGGAGAAGTTCCACATTTGATAACACACCTCATACAATCGAGCCTCCTTCTAAACTTGGTAAGAGCAAACCTATTCCACTTATAGTCTCCCCTCATTTTTCAAGAGCCATCAAAACTACAATTGGAGGAGATAAAAGCCTATTTGGATCTCATCCCTTCAATGGTCGTGGTTTCACTACCTGGCTCGATCATCGAGTTAGCAGAAAACCAACCATTAGTTTCCGTTAAAGCCAAATCCACAATATCAACAGGCTCCCATTTAGATTATGAAAACATATCATATTTTTCGCCTTTCGAATATACCATATTATCTAAAGAAATCTTTTAACCGCTTCTCGATCATAAGAGTCCCTTATTGTTAAGGATGACGAATAATGCATGTTCTCAAAATTTTTCTTTTTCGGAAAAATCCGGGGTGGGGTTGGGATATGTGATACTTCCTAGCACTGCAATTCCGGTGGACAAGTAAACAAAGCATAATTAATGCTCTCATTCTCAGCTCCGCATCATGTCCAAAAATCATCTACCCTAAACTTGCGTTTCAACAACTATGCATTGACTAGCACTACACCATGATAATATCCGCCAGAGGAAATGTTTCAATTTAGCAGGATCAGATACTTTCCAAACCGCTTCAAAAAGCGGGGATATCGACGGTTGATGTGGCCAACGGTTTGTTAAATTATTCTGCTTTGCTAATGCTAATTCATAACCTGCTTTCACTGTATAATTTCAAAATTTTGTATAATGCCAGCAAAATCCATCAGGTAAGGAAGAGGAAGGTCGGATCGAAAGAATAGCAACTATATCATCTTTACTATATTGCTCCTGAATAAGAGATATATTCCATCTATTGGTTTCAGGTACCAGCAACTCAGACACTTTCAATTCCAAAAAATTTATATTTAAGCGAATCCGTGCCGCTTTGGGCTTCATTGCAGGTAACCAGGGATGCTGCCAAACGCGAGTATCAGAACCCGACCCGATAACTCGACGCAATCCAAGTGTTAGCAGAGGTTTAGACTCCTAAATACTACGTCACCCAAAAGATGGTCGAGTATATATATGTCTATAATGTGGAGTTTTGTCTTTGTAATAGCGACCTTAAAAATGCAGATGCAGTTATGTGTATACATTATATAGATACCCAACATCTATATACAAACAAGTGTAATTTGACCGTGTATATAGTGGAGAAAATCTAAGACTATAATTCACAAGTATTCTAGAGTCCATAGGTTGATTTGGATTGGTTGCACAATATGTCACAAATAAGATTTCAGGGAGAGCTATAGTTCATCAGGCTACTTCTAACTCATGATAATAGTTTAGTACCTCCTGATACTAATACCTAAATTTCGAGAAAGTAAGGTAAAATGTTGCATATGACTATACATTATTATACCATATCTATTTTAATTCAAGTTTATTTTGCATATTACAAAAGGATGTCCAATGCACTCAAATGATAATAAACAAATGCAAAACTTATTTTTTTGCTGATTTTTTTTTTTTTAGTTGTGACTTTAATTATATATGAAGATAGTAAAAAATGCCATATATATAAGATCTAAGTGATGAAAATAGTATACTAATACGATTCTTTCCCTTAAATGAAGAATATAGTGAAAGGAGATATATACATAATTTAAGTGCAAAACTTATCTCTTTTGGTCATCACATGAGACTGTGAAGGAAGTAGAAAAGAAAGTCGAGTGTTTTTGTTTTGTTTAGTCTTTTCGGAAGAGTAGTCAACCACTACATTCAGTAAAGTTTAAAGATTCAAGACCACATATATGGTCTCAAATTGCATTTCAATAGAGAAAATTCATATTTACATACTGTAGTTATATATGATATAAGGTTATTAAAAATATGAAAAATAACAGCCATGTTCTAAATAATAACTGAATTCCGATATTTTCTTAAATACGTAAAACATTATCCAATACAAGATCAATATGTGCATATCTATATATATTTTTAATATGCAAATATATTTCTNTATTTTTGTTTTATATATATATATATATATATATATATATATATATATATATATATATCAGTTTTATTATTCTTAATTTGTGTTGTTCGTCTTATATTTTTTAATGTGTACACTTTATGATTATTCACCAAACTATTTGATTTATTCTAAAATATTTGATTCACCATACTATTTGATTTATATATAAAAGTACTTCATTTATTCTAAAATTATATTTTTGGAAATCTAAACTATTGTATATTCGTATGCAAATTGTAAATTTATTAATTAAACATTGTATGACCAATTATATTCTGCAATTTCTTTTATAACTGACTGAACTTATTTTAATAAACTGAATAATTGTTTAAGAGAACATAGTTTTCTAAACTTTGTGTTTTATAGTAAAAAATAAATAAATTAAAATCTCTTAGTTTGAAAAGAAACTTTTTTATATTAGTGTCATTGTTATCCGGGTGTGAGGTCAAAGATGCTTTTTTTGTTGTCATCATTTAACTACACTAATCCTACTAATTAAGAGGAATTGAACTTGCAATGCCATAGTCACTTGATAAGGCCAATGCCACCACACCATAATATATTTGGCTAGGCCAGAGATGCTAAAGACAGGAGATTGATCATTTTCTTCATAGTTTCTAACCCGATTTGTTATGAAGAATTTTATGAAATACCGCTAAAAAAAATTTATATTTCAAGAATGTCACACTCTCAATTCTTCCAAATATACCATTAATTTTTTTTGTTCAAATGATACCACAAATTTAAAATTGAGTTTTAAGGGTGTAGATTTTTTTTTTTTTTTTTTTTTGAGTTCACTAAATAAAATTTATTGTTTAGTTTTTAAGGGAGTAAAGTCTTGTTTTGGGGTTTAAGGTATATTTTTGCAGTTTTAAAGCTTTAAAAAATTTGTAATATTTTTGGAACAAACAAATTTTGTAGTATTTTTGAAATAATGTGGGAGTGTGATATTTTTAAAACATATCTAACTTTTTGTGATATTTTTGAGAATCCTCAATTTTTTATTTTTTATATTATGGAGAATTGTAATGCATATATGATAAAATTAACTAAATGTCATCTACACATACCTTACACATTCTCTCTCCACTACAATTTTTCATATATTCAGTTTTAACCTTTATCTTTCCTCTCTTCACTCTTTTTCTTTCTCTAGCTCTATCTCTCTCACTCGCTTCTTTTTTTCCCACCCCAATTCATTAATATACTAACTACTTCAAATATACTTACAACTGAAATTTATATTTTGGGTTTGGGGTTATATTTTGGAGTTCTGGTTTATATTTTGGGATTTTAGATTTAGGGTTTGTATTTTGGGTTTAAAGTTTTATTTTAGGATTTTGGGTTAATATTTTGGGTTTTGGGTTTATATTTTGGGGTTTTGAGTTTATATATTGGTTTTCCATTTTGGGGTTTTATTTTCGGTTTTAGGTTTATATTTTCGGGTTTTGAGTTTCTATTTTGGGATTTTGGTTTATATATTTTTTTAAGTAGTCTGACTATTACGTTCAGTAGTCTGACTATTCATGAGTTTATATTTTATTAACCAAAATTACTATTCTTAATTTATAAAATATATATATCCGTTTTAAATAATTTTAGTCATGTTAGATTTATAATTAAATTTATGTTCTTATTAGGTAACTTTGTGATTATATTTTTTATATGTTTTTATTTTCCAACAGAATAAAAAATGATGAAAATTTAGAAAGAAAAAAATGGGGAGAGAGAAAGAACAAAACATGTATGAAAGAGAGAAAGACAAATCAAATGCTAAGAAGAAAATATTGATGGTGTATTAATATCAAAATATAATTATACATATTTTTACTTAATTTTAAAAAAGTAATGTACATATCACAAATAAGCTCATATATCTATACTATTAAATGGGATGACACTATTGAAAATAACCTTATAATTATGTGGAATATTACATAAAATGCCACTGGAGAAATACATTTCGAAGAAAAAAAAACTCGAGTTGAGGGCATTTTTGGTATAACAAATATCAAAAACGCGCGGATCTTATATGGGTCGGATATGACCCGGTTGTGTCAAAATTTATCTCCAGATCGAGTGTTCGAATCCCAGTTTCGGCACAAAAAATTACCCACTTTTATTTTCAGGATAAGAAGATTCTACTGGAAAGAAAGACAATGATTTTGGAATGGCTGTAGTGGTTACATGCATGTGTGTTGGTTAGGAGAGCGTAGATTCGATTGTCACTGTCATCAATTTTTTTTACATTTTTTTGTTGTCATTGCTTTATTTATTTATTTTTTTTTTGTTATCATTGCTTTATTGAAATAATAACAAAGTTCAACATCTCTTTCACATATAAAATTTAGATATACATTATATATATTCAATATATATAGTCTTGANTATATAATCTTGATTATTAATTATTAAAATCATTTTAGACATATATTATTAGTTGTTACTTTAAAATTTTATGGATTTTAATTTACAACATTTAAATAAATATTTAATATTAAATATTTTAAATATTCTAAATATAATAATATAAAGCATTTATAGTTTTTAATGCACTTATTTTTAAGAAACTTACAATTAACCAATAAAATATTTTATTACAAAACATAAATTTCTCAACAATAGAAAATTTTAAAAGTATAATCTATATGGTTCCACTGTTTTTAAACGTTTCAGATTTTCATATTAAAAGATTTGACTAAATATTAACCTTCATAAGATTTTAAAATTTTTAAATTAATTTATATTTTTATGGATTTTAATTTAAAAAATTTAAATGCATATTTAATAGTATANAATGCATATTTAATAGTATAAATTTTAAATTTTCGAAATATAATTATTAAACTAAAAGAATTATAATAATTAAACATTGAATACAATATTTATGTTTCAATTTTTAGATAATGGGACCGATTGGTTGCAGCTGTGGCTTTTGTTTTTTTGCTGTAGAAATTTAGCTGTAGGTT
>OVBE01015909.1:0-11208 GCA_900406425.1 Iberis pinnata | reverse complement strand
GCAACACCTAAACATCTGGATTCGTCATCAAATCACCCTAATCTACTCAACCCATTTGCTTAATGAATACTACTCACAACCCATGAAGAAAACACAGATTCTCATATTAGAATTATGTTTTCCCATGGTAGAAACTGAATAACAAGAATTTAGATAAACAAATCAATGCTGAAAATCAAATCGATAGAAAAGATAGATCAAGGTTTTACAGAGAAGTTCTAAGATAAAAGCTAGAATGAATTAGGTCTCTAGCTTCAAGTGTTTTTAAACAAGATTTTTTTCTTTTTCTTTTAATACCCGATATTGGCCGGTACAACCGATACGGCTGGCCAATATCGGTATCGGTCCTACAAAGTCGGTACTTCTTGGTCGGTACACCTGTACCGAGCCAGGTGTACCGGTTGCTTCTGCCCGGTACCTCCTTAGTACAATTGATATCGCCTGATTCCAACGGGTACACCCCAACTGGTACGGGTGCGTCGGTTGGAATGTACCGGTTTTGTTCCTTTTGACCGGTACCGGTCCAGTTCAACCGATACGAGTGGCCGGTATGACCTCCGGTTTGACTCCTTAAGCTTCTTTTTTTACTTCTTTTCTCTTGGTTTTGGCTCGGTTAAGCTCCATCTTCCTTAGGTACCTGAAATATGCAAAAGAATGCAAAATGCAACCTAAAATATTCTAAATGCAAATGAAACTAATCAAAACAAGAACTAAATCGATGCCTAAAGTGGATAAAAACGCAATACATCACAAGACACAACTTGAGGAAGGCTATAAGGTCCTTAGAGAGGGGGAGATTGAAGAAAAGCCTTTTGAGGATCAACATCAATACTGAAGGATGGTTGGTAAGCTTATCTACTTAATCATCACTAGGCCTGATATTTGTTTTGCTATGAATCAGGTTAGCCAATATATGCAATCTACCAAGATGCATCATTGGAACATGGTAGAAAGGATCTTGAGATATCTAAAGGGTGCTCCTGGCCAAGGGATATGGATGGGATGCAACAAGAATACAGAAATTGTTGGCTATTGTGATGCAAATTAGGCAGGAGATAGAGTGGATAGAAAATCCACAATTGAATATTACATATTCATTGGAGGAAACCTAGTAACTTGGAGAAGCAAGAAACAAAAGATGATATCATGTTCAAGTGATGAGGCTGAATATAGAGCCACGAGGAAGCTTACAAGTGAGCTAACTTAGCTAAGAGGATTACTAAAGGATTTGAGCATTGAAGTGAAGACTCTTATCACGATGCATTATGATAATCAAGCAACAATTCACATTGCATCCAACAATGTGTTTCATGAGAGAACAAAGCACATTGAAGTGATTGTCACAAGGTTAGCCAAATGGTGGAACAAGGTGTAATTCTCCCATGCTACACAAGAAGTTCAGAACAATTGGCTGATATTTTTACCAATGCAGCAAGTTTAAGAGGTTGTGAGTCCATCAATGAAAAGCTTAGACTCACAACTCTTATCCAAGCCTAGAAACCCTTACTATGGAATCTACACTCTTTTTCCCTTAATATGGTTTTGTCCCAAGTGGTTTTCCATATTAAGAATTTTAATGAGGTAGCTTTTCATGGTTCCAAGCTTAATCATTCTTAATGGTTAAGCTTGAGGGGGAGTATTGATGTGAAGACCAAATGGATTCACTAAGGCTAAGGTTGTGTTCGGACAGATTGTATGTCACTCAAAGATTGGAAGTTTTCTAGTATTTCCAGTCCGAATTTGGTCGTGTGATCTTCTGCAAAGTTGTACGCCTTGGAATTATATTTCCAAAAAATATAAAATCATCAAGATTGGACCTACTCTTAAAGAGATATGTACATAAAGAGGAGAAGTGGTTTAAGTCATTAATTACACTTTTACTTTTACTTTTGCTTTTTATGTTTTCTAAGTCATGCAAGGACATGCAAGGGATCTGTCCTTACTTATTTGAGCTCTTGTAGAACTCTAAGAAATATATGGGAATTCAATGTTTCCATTTCTCTCTCAATTTCGTCCTAGCTTCTCTTCTATACTAAATCTCATATTCTAACAGCATGGGTCCCCCAAACATTTAGAGAGAAGCAAATCCATCACCAATAGTCCAAGGAAACCACAAGTTGAACAACCTCACTGTCACTCCTTTGCAGATCCTGAAACAACACAAAGGAGGAAGAGACACCACTCCGAAATAGAGAACCGTGGATCAGCTAGCCAACGAACCATTCAACCACCTCAACTACTTCAACAACAACAGGAAGTTCAACAACATCAAGAACTTCAGCAACAACAGCAAGAAGCACCGGATGCATACCAAGAATACTATGAAATGATGAATGAATATTTCCCTTCAGAATCCTTCATACCTTTTTGAGGTCCATCCCAATCCCACCCTTCATTATATAATCCGCTTCTGCTTTGATTTCTATTCGCTATGTTTGATTGCTGCTTATGATTGTTGTCTATGTTTAAAATGTTTTTATGCTTTTCTACCATATGTCCTGCCTTGAGTCCAATTATGAGTTTTGTTTACATAGAGACTGTGTAATTCAGGTTTGTGGGAGGATTCTGGAGACTCCTATCTAATGAAAACTTCCTTGTTTGTTCCTTTGCCTCCAACTTTTGCATAGCATACGTAGCATCTATTAGCATGTAAAAACTATAAAAATTTGAAATTTTTTTGAAAATCATTCTTCAAAAAACAGAGTGTCATTGTAGTTGCATTTCATGTAGTTGCATATAGGATGTTGAAATTTCATGTAGTTACATATGCATAGGGAACTGGGAAGATGATAACCTTGTAAGTATGTTGTTTTCTCAGAAAATGTTAGTGCCCTGGTTATTAGTTGGCTAATGCATCCTGAAATTTTCTGAAGTAAAACTGCACCTTGCTTGGATTGTGAACCTGCATGATCATTTATCTCATGATGCATGCTGTGATTTGAAGTTTTCTCCTATCTATTAGAACTTAATTTTTGAATGTATAATTATCATGTTTATGTGTTGAATATGAACTCATGGATAGTATATACATATTTGGGGTATCTTCTACCTTTTACCACTCTTGTTAACCCAAATAGAATCCACACGCTTGAACCTTGCCTTCTTTCAAACCCTGAATTTACTAATGAGTGGCAGATCTTTTATGGAATGAGCTGGGTTGAACGTGTTAGGTTCGAACTGACAGGAATAGGGTCCCATGTAGTTTTAGTCCATGCTTTTTGGACTAGATAGGACTAGGTGGGATTCAGTTTTGGATATTCGTTTGGGTGGGAATGAATGAAAGGGTATTGGTAGTTGGTAAAAATGAAATGTTAAGTGAGAACCTTAGGAGAAGAACTGAAAAAAAATCAGAATATGGTAGTAGAAAGTTTGGGGGGGGAACAATGGTATGCAAAAGAACTATGGCTAGTGCAGAATAAGAGAAAGCATATAACAATGAATTCAAAAGGGTAAAACCCAAAAGATAGTAAAAACGAAAAGGTCTAAAGCCATAAGTGTTTAAGTAAATAAGTTGCTGAAACTTCTAACAGTCATTTAGGAAAGAAGTCTCTCATAAGTGTAACCAAAGAAAAGATGAAAAAGGGAATATGTGATTAAGTTGGATCACTTCAAGTGTCAAATGGTAGATTTAGGACATCCTTACTAGGTAAAATCAGGAAAATTACGTTTCATTAGCATTGGGTAGATGGGGTTCTATTTTTTTATGCATCTAACTGTTCCTACCTTTAGGCTTCTGCTAAACCTCATTCCCTTTTGAGAGAACCCTTATTCTAGATCATTAACCATTGCATGAAGGGGTCATCTTTACTCCTTAACATGTCCTTGACCAAATGAGTTCATTGAAAGCACATGACTTGATCCATGGTTCCTGATTAATGAATGTTAAAGGAGCAAACGAATTTGAATGCATTGTGGAAGTTGGAATTGGTCTGTGATGAACTGTGATGAGTATGGCTAATTTTTTTTAAGTAGGACGAGCTTAGGACTGCATTCTAGAACTAGTAACCATGACATTAATATTACCTGTGTTAGCAGCATGTTTTGGTTATGAGTTCCCATTTTCTAACCTCACTCCCAGACTTTTAAATTATTTTATTGAGGGCAAGAAAGAATTTAGTTTGGGGGAGTTGATGACTCCGTATTTTCATGGTTTTTAGAAGTCATTTAACATCAATTTTGAGGTCTTTAGGTGTGCATATATATCACATTTATAGTTTCTTTTAGCAAGTTTGTGTTTTTAGGGATTTTTGCATTAGTATTCGCATATGCACGCATTTTGGAGATTTTTCAGGGCTTTCAGAAGTTTTAAGGATGATTTGTGAGAATTCAGAAAAGGAGCAGAAAATGTAGAATGAAACACTCTGGATCGACCCATCTCAACTAAAGACTCCAAGCCTGGCTCGACCTCATTATCGAGCCATTCCATTTTTTGGCTCAATCCAGCTCCTAAGTCTCTCGGCCATGGATCGATCCCACTCTCGACCTTGGATCGATCATAGATCGATCCCACTCTCGGCCTTGGATCAACCACGGATCGATCCCACTCTTGGCCTTGGATCGATCATGGATCGATCCCACTCTCGGCCTTGGATCGATCATGGATCGATCCCACTCTCGGCCTTGGCTGGATCACGGCTCGATGCACTCCAACATTTTGGATCAATCCTTCATAGCAGCCGGCTCGATCCACTTAAACTTCTGGCTTGACCATCCACCAAAGCCGGATCGATTCACTTTCTTCTTTTCGATCGATCCACGGAATACTTTGTATCGATCGATGCAGCAAGCCTGGCTCGATCACGAGTTCTTCTTAGATTTAGCCAAACACGCTCCAACCTGACCAACTCGAATCCGGAATCTGGAGGTACCTTGAAGGAGCTCCTGGCCAAGGGATTTGGATGGGTAGCGGCACAAGTACCGATATTGTAGGCTACTATGATGCGGATTGGGCAGAAGACCGGAATTATAGAAGATCTACCACCGGCTATTGTACATTTATTGGTGGGAACTTGGTCACATGAAGAAGTAAAAAGCAAAAGATTTTTTCTTGCTCAAGCACAGAGGCAAAGTACCGGGCAATGAGGAAGTTAACAAATGAGCTAGTATGGCTCAAGGGACTTCTCAAAGATATAGGCATTGAATCCAAGAATCCGATAACTATGCATTGTGATAACCAGGCGGCTATACACATTGCATCAAACAATGTGTTCCACGAGAGGACCAAGCACATTGAGTTGGTTGCCACAAAGTGAGACAAGTGGTAGAGCAAGGAATCATCCTACCATGCTATACAAGAAGCTTAGATCAATTGGCAGACATGTTCACCAAGGCAGTTAGTACACAAGTTTGTGAGTTCATCCATGGGAAACTAGGACTCACAAACATCATTCATGAGTAGCTTCCCTCACCGTGAAGCTTTGTACTCTTTTTCCTTTGGAGAGTTTTGTCCCAAAGTGGTTTTCTCTCTACAGGTTTTAATGAGGCAAAGGTTCACGGTTCCAAGTTCAACCAAGTACCTCGGTTGAACTTGAGGGGGAGTGTTGAGTTTTGGTCATTACTCGGCCAAAACTTAAGAAAGGCAAAGGAAAAGTATTCCATGAAGTATAAAAGGAAAAAGGAAGCCTAAACAAGTCAAAAGACTGAGAATGGGTCGAGTTGGCCTAGACTAGGCCAAGTCGGGAAAGGATCATCGACCATGCAGATATCGAGTCTATCGGGTCAAGAAAAGCGAGACTTATCGAGCCTGAGCCAAAATATATGGTATCGGGTCTATCGTGCCAAGCTATGAAGGTTATATCAAGCCAAGGTCGGAATAGGCTATATCGGGTCCATCAGGCCAGAACATGCGAGACGTATCGAGCCAAGTGCGAGATATTCGGTATCGGGCCAGACAAGAAGTCGAGCCAAGGCCTAGAGTTTATCGGGCCAAATCACGGAGTATCGAGACCATTGGAACCATGCGAAGTATCGGGATCAGGACATCATGCCAGTATGGAATGATACGCGCATGGTTCATACAGGCCATGCATGCAGAACAAGGTCGGACGTGAGTAATGCGCAAACCAGGGATTCTACAAGGATGAAAAGAAGGCAAACCTAGTTTGTGAACATTGTAAGAATAAAGGCCACACTAAGGAGAAGTGATGGTTCCTTCACCCACACTTAAGACCCACCAAGGATGGTAGACAGAAATTCGGTAACTCAAAGGCTAATGTGGCACATGAGAAAGCAAATGAAGACGGAAAAGGCGCAAGCCAAGCTTAAGAGGGTGGACCAAACACCAAAGCCCTTATTACATATAAGGCTTCATCCGCAAGAAAGGAGGAGGAGTATGCGAGTAAGAAAGACTTTGATGCCTTTATCAAGGCACTCGAAGATGCCTCCAAATGCGGTAACATGTTGGGTAATATCATGGCTAACTCTTTCAAAGCTCAATATAAAGATGATTGCCTTATATTAGACTTGGGTGCTTCTCATCACATGATTAGTAATGTGGAATTGATTGAGAATCTAGATTCGGCTTTAGGTAATGTGATAATAGCCAATGGAGATAGGATCCATATAAGGCGAATTGGAAATCTTAAATTGTTTGACAAGAACTCTATGGCCTTCTTCATGCCATCTTTTACTTCAAATCTTATATCTATTAAAAGAGTTACAAATGACTTACATTGCAATGTGATATTTGGGCCTAATAAAGTATGGTTTCAGGATATTAAGACTAATGCTATCCTTGGTACGGGAGGAGCTAAGGAAGATCTCCATGTGCTTGAAGACTTCAAGCATTCTCCCTCTCTATCTTTATCTATTGTTTTCTCTTCATGTTTTGATCCATATAATGACATGTTATGGCATGCTAGACTTCCACATTTAAGATCATTAAAACTTATGATGCTGAATGTTGCTTTTGCTAATGAAAAATGTGAGGCTTGTATTTTGGGCAAACATTGCAAATCAGTTTTTCCTAAATCTAATGCTATTTATGAAAATTGTTTTGATCTTTTTCACTCGGATGTTTGGACCTCTCCTTGCATGTCTAGAGAAAATCATATATAGTTTGTTACATTCATTGATGAGAAGTCCAAATATACATAGCTCAACCTTCTTCCTTCAAAGGATAGATTCTTGGAAGCCTTTGTTAATTTCCAATCCTACATTACTAACCATTTCAACGCAAAAATTAAAAATTGTAGGTCGGATAATGGTGGTGAATATACTAGCAATACGTTTAAGGAACACCTTACGGAGCATGGAATCATCCATCAAACGAGTTGTCCATATACTCCACAACAAAATGGAGTTTTCGAGAGGAAAAATAGACATCTTATGGAGATATCTCGATCCGTGATGTTCCATGCCAAAGTTCCTAAATGGTTTTGGGGAGATTCGGTTTTGTTAGCTTGCTACCTAATCAACCAAACTCCCACTCAAATTCTAAAAGACCTCTCTCTTTTTCAAGTACTTAATAACATTAAACCCTCTCTTAACCATCTAAAAGTTTTTGGGTGTGTGTGTTTTGTCCTTTTCCCAGGAAATCAACGAACAAAACTTAATGCCAAGAGTACAAGAGCCATTTTTATAGGATATTCATCAAATCAAAAAGGATATAAATGTTATGTCCCCGAGACTAGGAGAGTCTTAGTATCAAGGGATGTCAAGTTTCTTGAGTCCCAATATTTCTTTGAAGAAAAGAATCATTTAAAGGACTTATCCACCTCATGTTCGGATAGGGCTGAGAACCTAAGGCATATCTTAGAAAACCTTAGAGTAACTACAAATACTCCTGCCCCTATTCAAGAACAGAACACTACCTCACCTATCCACCTTGATCATGAAGGGGGAATGAGAGTGAATCCTCTAATGATATATTTGACATTGGACCTCAAACTCAAAAAGTTCAGGATTCACCATTTCATGATCAAGGGGGAGCAATAGAGGATCAAGAAGAAGAAGTGGTTGAAGAACAACAACTAGAGCCACCAGCCTTGAGAAGAAGCACAAGGATAAAATATCCTCCATCAAACTGGGTTAACACTCAGGTCTATTATAACAATGAAGTCGTAGCTCATCCAATTCAAAATGCTTGTTCTATTGCAAGTTTTCCTAAAGAACACCAAGTGTTTACTAGTAAGATGGATCGAACTCAAGTCCCAAGGTTATACAGTGACGCTATTGAGGCAAAAGAATGGAAGGTGGCCATTGATAATGAACTCAATGCTATGGAACACAACAACACTTGGAGAGAAGTTGAATTTCCAAAGGGGAAGAAGGCAGTGACATCCAAGTGGGTATTCACCATCAAATATAAATCCAATGGAGACATTGAAAGACATAAGGCAAGATTAGTAGCTAGAGGCTTCACCCAAACCTATGGGGAAGACTACCTAGACACCTTTGCTCCGGTTGCCAAACTTCACACAGTTAGAGTCATCTTAGCAATAGCTACAAACTTAAACTGGGATCTATGGCAAATGGACGTGAAAAATGCCTTTCTCCAAGGAGAATTAGAAGAAGAAGTCTACATGAGGCCACCACCAGGCCTTGAAGCTAGAATTGGCCAAGGAAAAGTTCTTAGGCTCAACAAGACCATATATGGTCTTAAAAAGTCGCCAAGAGCATGGTACCATAAGTTGAGTTCAACCCTCATAATAAGAGGCTTTATCAAGTCCGAGGGAGATCACACTCTATTCATTCAATTTAGGTAAGGTTGTCATCCTCATATATGTTGATGATATAATCATCACTGGGGATGACAAGGTAGGTATTCAACTTACAAAAGATCACCTTAAATCTGTTTTTGATATTAACGATTTAGGAGAACTAAATTATTTCTTGGCATTGAAATATGTAGATCCGAGAAGGGTCTCTTCTTGTCCCAAAGAAAATACACCCTTGACCTCTTAAGTGAAACAAGAAAGCTTTGGGCAAAGCCTTGTAAAACCCCCTTGAGGATGGCTAGAAAGTCATGAGAGAGGGGGAGAATGAAAGCGAGCCATTTGGAGACATTTACCAATACAGAAGGATGGTTGGTAAGTTGATTTATCTTACTATCACCCGACCTGACATTTGCTTTGCTATGAATTAGGTGAGCCAACACATGAAAAATCACAAGAAGCATCATTGGAATATGATTGATGGAGTTCTAAGGTATCTCAAAGGAACTCAGTGCCAAGGTGTTTGGATGGGGCACAACAACAACATGGAGATCGTGGGGTATTCTGATGCCGATTGGGCCAGTAATAGAAATGACAGGAAGTCCACCATAGGGCATTGTACATTCACTGGTGGTAACCTTGTTACTTGGAAAAGAAAGAAGCAAAAGTTTGTTTCTTGTTCTAGTGTTGAGGCCGAGTACCGGGCCATGGGGAAGCTAACCAATGAGCTAGTATGGCTTAGAGGATTACTAAAGGATCTAGGCATCGAGTCACCAAGACCTATTACAATGCATTATGATAACCAAGCGACTATCCACATAGCATCCAAGAATGTCTTCCACGAGAGGACCAAGCATATCGAAGTGGATTGCCACAAAGTAAGACAAGCTGTGGAGCAGGTAATTATTCTCCCATGCTACACACGAAGTGCTGATAAATTGGCTGACATCTTCACTAAGGGAACCAACATAAGTATTTGTGAGTCCATACATAAGAAACTTGGACTCACAAGCATCATTCAAGAGTAAGCTCCCTTAACCGTGGAAGCTTTGTAATCTTTTTCCTTTGGAGAGCTTTGTCCCATTGGGTTTTCTCTCTAAAGGTTTTAATGAGGCAAGGCCTTCACGGGTTTCAAGTCAAGCCATTCATCACGGCTAGACTTGAGGGGGAGTGTTGAGTTTTGGTATTAATGGCCAATACTTATGAAGAAAGGTTAAGAGAAGCAAAAAAGAATGAAAACAAACCAAATAAAATGAAGGAGAGCCGACTAAGACAAGTCTAACCCAAGTCGGGTCTTTATCGGGTCCATATCGGAAACTATGCGCAAAACTATCGAGCCAGGACCGGATTTGAGCATAAATGAGAATTAAAGTGTGAGAGAAGCAAGGAACATGGAACACAAGTAATACGGACTATGCGCATCATCGCAAGACCCGGCCAAGTCGACCATGCGGGTATCGGAACCTAACGGACCAAGGACTCGCATGTATCAACTTCCATGGATCGCTAAGCCACTAACCCAAGATTTGAGAAGACCAAGACGTAAGGCCTAAGAAGACCATGCGGGAAACTAGGCCATGACTCAGATATGCGCATGGTCGCGGCTTGAATTTGTGCATGGTCGTGAAGAACAATGCGCATGAATTATCGAGAAATTTTACTTAATGGGAATCTCGACCAAAATCAGCAGTCTATCATCCAAACCAAGTATACACGTGCCAAATGATGTCAAGAAGGATCTAGAATGAAGAAAAGAGCTGTTGGAAGAAGTTTGGCCGAGGTTCACATTTTGGTCCAGGTTCATGCACATTTGGTCCCTATATCAGTCCGTACACGCCCTTTCTCGGACTAACTTTTTACCTTTTTACGTTTTTACTTTGTAACCTTAAACTTACCATTCTAGGTATGTTTAAGGATTCTATAAATGCTTGTATGCACCGCTTTTAATCATCAATAAGAAATAATCTTATCCTTATTCTCTCTTCACTCGAATACTCTCTATCTCGTTCTTGAGCTTAATCCACCATGGATTGAGCTCATTATTCTCTCAAATCTTCATATTAAACCAGATGAAGTAAAACAAACTCTTTATTCAAAAAACCAGTTTTGCTATTTGTCTATAGCTTGTGAGTTTTACTAACCTTGCACAGGAAATTCCTAGTGGTATGTGTAAAGTATTGCAGGAATATAGTGATGTTTTCCCTGAAGAAGCAACGAAAAGTCTTCCACCAATTCGTGGCATAGAACATCAAATAAACTTTATTCCTGGAGCAACACTACCTAATAGACCAGCCTATATGACCAATTCTGTTGAAACTAAAGAACTTTAGAGGAAAGTTAAGGAGTTAATGAGCAAAGGACACATAAGAGAAAGCATGAGTCTTTGTGTTGTACCAGTCTTACTTGTACCTAAACAGGATGGCACATGGAGAATGTGTGTGGATTGTGAGCCATCAACAATATCACTGTAAAGTATCGCCACCCTATTCCTAGATTTGATGATATGTTAGATGAATTAAGTGGTTCCACTATCTTTTCTAAAATTGATCTTAAA
>OVBE01015908.1:0-11208 GCA_900406425.1 Iberis pinnata | reverse complement strand
TATATATATATATGAATGTGTGTTCTCTCCATATTTGGCGTAGGAGTGAAGTACCATGTTCCTCTATTTGATTTATGCCACGTTCCAATAACAAGTGTCACTAGGTCCTCGCTTCCAAGCTGCCTAGAAAATTAACACAATGATTAGTATATGAAGTACTACTGTTGGGAAAGGTATACAGTCTTCTAAATTATGCATATTACACCGACTAATACAATACTTCGTCTATTTGTTTGGATTTATTTTCATTTTTTGGGTTATTTTGCTTTTTTGGGTTTATATTCCTGTGTTTAGGATTTATTTTCCTATGTTTATGGTTTATTTACCTTTTTTGGGTTTACTTTCCTTTTTGTGTGTATTTTCCTTTTTGGGTTATTTTCATGCTGGCAAATAAATTCACATACGGATTTGTGTATGTAGTTCTACTATTGGGAACGATATACAGTTCATAACTTTCTGCATATTAAACCGAGTAATACAATACTCCGTCAATTTTTGGGCTTCAGATATTTCCATGGATTTGGGTTTATTTTCCATGGATTTGGGTTTATTTTCCATGGATTTAGGTTTATTTTCCATGGATTTGGGTTTATTTTCCATGGATTTGGGTTTATGTTCGAGGGATTTAGGTACACTTTCCATGGTTGTGGGTATAATTTCCATGGTTTTGGGTTAAGACAAAAAAGTATTGAAGAAAAAAAAAATTTCGCGAGCAAAACAAAAACCGATTCTGATTAAAAATCTACTTTATTAGAAAGTGATAAAATATGACGACAAGAACTCTGTCCCATTGTCAGAAATGGGTGCGACGGGATAAGAACTATGTAAAAACTTCCTTACCATTTGCATTCTTATAGGTTCATCTGCAGCTACTGGATTTGGTATACCATCCATCTTTTATTTTTTTTTTGTAGAGAAAATTCCTCTTTCCTTGTAATATAGAACCTTGGCGAGAGAGACGATATATTTTAGGGGAAAATTCAAATTATATTATCTTCTCGTTGTGATAGAGAAATGACAGCAACGAAATGACTTCTACATTGCAAGAATCGCCGCTTGACACAAAATCCTGTACCAAGTAGACGACTTATTGGATGGTCGACGCGTGGATGAGTTTAGGGGTATAAGTGCGATACATACCTCATATCGATTCTGATATATCTCGTAATACGTATCGATATTACATTCTTTATTTGTAGCCTACTTTTGTATATTCACTTTATTCACCCTACAATTTATAGGACAATTTAACATATGTTAACTTTATTCTCATAAAAATTCAGTCACCAATATATAAAATATTATGATTTTCTATTTTAATGTAGGTATGTTTTCTATTTCTTTTAATAGAATTCTTTAACACTTATTTTGTTATATACTATGAAATTCAAATATTTACGGGTTGATTTCACTTCCGCCCCTAAACTATATGTATCCAAATTATTTTTACTTGAAATTTTTTTTTTTTGATAAAATCTAAATATTTTATTGAAAATGAAAATTACATTAGCTTAACTAAAAGTTAAGGCACAATACCTAAGAGCAAAAAAAAAAAATTAAAATCCTTAGAAACCTTATTCTCTAAAAAGAAAAAAAAATTGGGTCAAAAGCCAAATTGTGAGCCTAAACTCAAAAACAGATCCAACAAAACCCACCAAACCCCTTAACCAAAAGCCCAAAACAACCAAAAAGCTCAAAACAGACCTAAAACCCTAGAACCTAAGGTCTGAGAAAACCCTAAACAAAATCGTCGCGCCGCCGGACTCCTACCACCGTCAGCCCCCTGAAACCTGCTTTTGCCGAAGTCTTCCACACACAACCACCTCGAACTAGCCCACTCCCGCACCAGGCACGGGATGCAGAGCTTAAGACCTCGAAAAGGAGAAACGCCGCCAACCAAAGGAAGCTTCGAAGACTAGCCACCAAGAGTACCGGTCTTTGGTTCACCACACCAAGCCAGCCTCCACTTGCGCCCAACGCCCATGAGTACGACCACCAAATGACGAGACATGAGCTAATACAAAGGATAGAGATCGATGAGAACCGTCGAGAGCCGCCGCCTAGAGAAGCTCCAAAAAGGCGGCGAAAGATGGCTAAGCTCCATCCACCACTGCCGAGACAAGGAGACGCGACAAGGAAGAAAGGGAAAAGTCATCGAAACCTGTGGAATGGAGCTCCGGAACTCGCAAGCCAGAGCCAACGGCCAAGCTGCTATCGTGGAAGGTCGCCAACCACCATGCGAGAGGAGAAAAAAAAGCCCGCCTTGAGAAGCCAGTCGTCATTGGCATAACTGAAGGCGCTTCTGCGGCAAGACTTCTCTCCATCGCCGCTCAACAGAAAAAGAGCCCCAGAGAAGAAGACAGTGAGAGTCGCCGGAGGCTTCGCAGTGCACAAGAAGAGGTCAGAAGAGGAATACGGAGAAGTCTCTGCATCTCTCTTCTCGTCGGAGAGATCTCTGAAAAAGATTCAGAGGAAGCATTGAGGCGAGAGAAAGTTAGAGAGAGGTTTTATCCCCTCAACTTTGAAACTCTTGAATATCACACATGAATTTATTCATCTCTTCATCCGACCCTCCAAACTACTTGAATTCATCAGTAAACCTTCCAGACGATTCATAAGCCTAAATTGCTATTAAAAATTTTAACCTATGACATATTTTAACCAAACACAAAACCAAAATTATATTTCTAAAATTAAAAATTAACATTTAAGGATACTTTAATTGTTTTATTTAAAAAAAAAAAAAAATTTGAACTAATGTTTATATGTATACACTTTAATATACATTATACTAAACAAAATAAAATATTATTTTAATATAAAATTAACATTTAAATATTTATATACTTTATTTTAATATATAATTTTATTATATAAATATATTATAATATAATATTATATTATTTTTAAAAATATTATATAATATATATTAAATAAATTTAATATACGAGTAAAATAAATTTATTAAATATATTTATAAGGAAAATCTTACATTATTTATTTATTTAAATGTGTATAAATAAAATATTATATTAATATAAAATTTATAGTAAAATTAATATTTTTTAATATATAAACACTTTAATAATTTTTATGTTTATAAGTTCATTAATATTTTAGTTTATACTATCATATTTTATAAACTATTATTTATGTGTATTTTTAACACTTTTGTAAATACATAAACAATAGTTCAAAATATTTTATTTTAATTAGAACATTTAAAGTATCCACAAAAGTTAATTTTTTATTTTAGAAAGATAAGTTTGGTTTGAGTTTGGTTAAATTCAGATATGGATTAAAATTGATTTTTGTTTTGGTTTTAATTATAACCAAAATGCGAGTTGGTTTTAATTTAAACCAAAATGTGATTTTTTTATATCACAATTTAAGCTTATTAATCGCTTNGTGGTTTGGGGGTTTACTGATGAATTCAAGTTTTTGGGGGGGGGGGGGGGGTCGGATAAAATGATGAATATATTCAAATATGATACTCAAGAGCTTTAAAGTTGAGGAAAAATAATTTGTATGCATATAGTTTAGGGGGCGTAATGAAATTAACCTATAATTTACTGCTATTTGAACTTTCTTTTTGTTATATTTCTCGTTTAGTTTTTATTTTTCTAACATTGGAACTAAAAATATATATCCGACCCATATTCGTTAAGGAATTTTAGGTTTGGTAAAAAAACTATGTAAAACTAACAATAATTACTTTTTTTATCTATTATGATTTAAAATTTTAAAATTATACATATATTACTCAATTTAAATAAAAATATAATTGTGTAAAAGAAATCTTACATTGTATTCAAAAATAAGTAAGGAACTAAAATCATATTTTAAATAATTGAATACATTATATTAATAATAAATTATAATAGTACAAATTTTGATTTATGGATATCTTTCGTTTAATTCAATTTTTTAAATTGAATAACTAAAAAAATATAAGAAAAAATTAAAACATTTTAAGATGAAATTTAAGTGTAATAAATACTCTATAAAAAGTTAAAATATCATAAATATTTAATTTGAGTTTTTTCAAATATGTTAAATTTATTAAATACTAAAATAATTTTAGTAGTGAAGTTGATTAATTTAACTTGAAAATTTTAAACAAGATAAATAAATAATCTAGTTTAAATTTGTAATATTTAAAAGATTAGTTTGTTTATTATATTATTATTATTCAATTTATATTATACCATTGGTTAAAAAATTTTATGAAAAAATATTTTTATAAGAATATAATAATAAAATTATTAACATATTATTATTAAATTTATTTAGTGTATAACACGGAATATCATGTAATGGAATAGAGTATTGCTTATGTTTGTAAATCTTCTCCTTTCCCTAGTAAGCAAAAAGATAAGAACATTTTAGGTAAATATGTACACCTTCCACAGTAGTCAAAGCAACATCTTCTCTAAGAAGAAACGACAACTTTAGCTAATCTATGAAGTGGGTCACTAACATATCGACACTTGGCAGATCCACAGAGAGATTGGTTGGCTTGTAGGGCAAGATCTAAAAGGAGTGAGACTGAGAGTTCCATCATTTATGGACCTGGACCGACAACATCATACCCATCTCTGCTCATCATCATTCATAACTACTCATAAGGCAGGAATCTAATATTATACCGCCCGTAATCACGTTTTCATATTTTGTCACCATAATACCGCAATGTCTATTGTTAAGCAAGCAGCATGAAAATAAAAATAAAAACATTTGGAATCGCGAAATCAAAATTTTTAAAATAATTAAAAAATAGGTACATGTTGAAAATGTGAAATAAAAATATTTATTACGAACATATATATATATATATATGTTATATATTGTATTATCAATATTGTTTATTTCATAAGAATAAATAAAATTATCAAAATATTTCAATAAAAAATAAAAGTAAACTGATGCAAAATAGATGAAAAAATAATAATCATATTAAAATGGTTTGATTGTTATCTTCATAATCATTAAAAAGAAAAAGAAAATTATGAATTTAAAAGATGAAAACAATATCATTTTTATGTTTTTAATTTAAATTTGATTCTTGTAACTATGAAAAAGATATATTTGAAATGTATAAATATTCATATTTATTTATTTATTACAATTATAATTATAGAATCACAACAATTATGATGCTTCCAAAATGTTTTCGAAATTGACTATTTTTGGAATCAAACTTCCAAAAGCTTTTGATTTCGAAGCAAGAAGCAGTTATCCGACGAAACTTTCATACTACATAGACTTTACGGTGAGTAAGATTTAATTATGAAAATGTGTGTTTTTGTCCATTTCTTAAAATTGTGTTCTGATTCAAAATTTATTTTTAATTAATTGTCAAAGATTTTTGGTACGCACACCTATAAGTTTTCTATACTTTTTTAAATTTCATTTTACCCTCCTACTCAACACTCTCTCTTTCACTTGCTCTGTCTAATCTCATTTTTTAAATGAAAAATAACACACCTATGTAAAGAGAAAAATACATCACATTTGAGTTTGTGTTATAAAATCTTAATTTTTTAAAATGACAAATAATACACAAATATGTAAAGAGAAAAAGAGGTTTACATTTATGATTTAGGGTTTATAATTTGGAGTTTTGAGTTTATATTTTGAGTTTAGGGTTTATATTTTGGGGTTTTGGGTTTATATTTTTGATTTAGGATTTATATTTTGGGTTTAGGGTTTATATTTAGAGTTTTGAGTTTATATTTTGAGTTTTGAGTTTATATTTGGGGTTTTGGGTGTATATTTTGGGTTTAGGATTTATATTTTAGGATTTTGGGTTTATATTTTGGGGTTTTGAGTTTATATTTGGGTTTAGGTTTATATTTGGGGTTTAGGGTTTATATTTTTGGGTTTTATATTTTGGAATTTTGGATTTATATTTTGGGTTTATGGTTTATATTTGGGGTTTTGGGTGTATATTTTGGGTTAAGGGTTCTTATTTTGGGGTTTTTGGTTTATATTTTCGGTTTTGGGTTTATATTTGGGGTTTTCGATTTATTTTCGGGATTTTGGTTTATATTTTGGATTTATGGTTTATGGTTTAGGGTTTAAATTATTTTTAGTAGTCTGACTATTACTATCAGTAGTCCAACTATTCCTAGGCTTATATTTTATTAACCAAAACCACTATTCACTATTTAAAAAATATATATTCGTTTTAAATAATATTAGTCATGTTAGATTCATAAAAAATTTATGTAACTTTTGTGATCAAATTACTTTTTTAAATGCTTTTATTTGCAAAAAAAAAATGAATAATGATAGCATTTAGCACAAAAAAAGAGAGAGAGATGACTCACATGCGTATGCGTAAGATGAGTGTACTACACACCAAGGAGAGAAGGGAGATAATAATGGTATATTATTACCAAAAATATAATTATACACAAATATATTGACTTAATTTTGTTACAGATATATATATTCAACTAATTCAGCCTATAATAAAACATAACATGATTTGAAAGTTAATATGTCACAAACAATCAATCCAAATTATAACGTTTACATAAAAAATTTGTTGATAATTTTTATAAATTTAATTTAATGAGATAAAATTATTATTATTATAAATAAATTTAATATTTATTTTACACTTTTACCAATAAATTAAAATAAGTTAAAAAATAATAAATATGATAAAATTTTAAAAACTACCATTCAAGTTTTTGTTAAATCTAAAATCTAAAACAAAATCAAAATCCAAAAGAAAACCAAAAACTAAAATCAAAAGCCAAAAACCAACAAACATTCATGGCCTGAAATTTTTTCATTAAGGATAAAAATGAGATATAACTAAATGTATTATATTTGTTGCCAAAACACATGCAAAAATATCTCATACTACTATCCGTGTAACCAAAAAAATATTTAATTAATAAGAATATTATAAAATATTTATTTAAAGTTTCTTAAATAATTAATTATGTAAAAATATATATATATATATATATATATATATATATATTTGGTATCATTAGTTAACTTAGATTTTTCTAAAAATTATATGTATATATATATATATATTTATATATACAATCAAATAATAAAAACATAAAATTATTAAATGAATAATTTATTTACATCTTTCATTTTCATATTTAATTATATTTTAAATAATAAATCATATATTTTATTGTAAAAATAAAATACCAAATAAAAAATATTGTAAATAGATGATAGAGAAATAGGTAAGTAATTTTGACCCAAAAAAATTAAAAATACAAGAGTAATTTGGTGCCTTCACTAAATCTGGAGAAAATCATTTATATTTTTTGATGAAATGTTAAATTTATAAATTAGAATGGAAAAGTGTTATTTACAAATGATGTAGCACAAAAGAAAAAAGATTAACAAAGATTCTTGGGAAAAATAGTGTGGCGATAGCTTGCTGTGGTATGGTATAAGGATGCATCGTTAAAACCTGGCTCTAGAAAATCAGGTGAGACAAAACTAGAGTAAGAAAAAAGAGTACAGTCCTCAAACCTAGCAAAAGTTGTAGAAAAGATAGGAAAAAGTTGGACGAGCGTAATGAATATGTGCATGGCTGTAGGCACTGAAGGATGCCCAACGCTGAGACAAGGACGCATAGCGAGACTGCGGCTCGTAGGACAAACTAGCAATGCGGTCGGTAACAGATCTATAGATGATTGTGCGAAGATGAGTGAAGGACCTCGCTGGTATGCCATGAATCCGGTTGTTCCTTTCATTTACATTTGGATATGGATAATTTGAATTAACATAATTTAGAAACTTAAATATAATTTAATAATAATGTAACAAATGCTAATTTATACTTCTAAAATAAAAAGGGGAATTTTGCAATAATAAATAATGATTTAATTAGCTATATATAGAGAGATGTTATAGTCCCACGATATGCACCAGTCATATTAGACATTTTGTCTTTCAAATCATATAATATAATTTGGAAGTTTTCTCTCCTTTAAAGTGTTCACCTCATAGAAAACAATAGATGATTTTGTTAAATTAAGAAATATTAAATGACTTAATTTTTGAGATATTATTATTTATAGTTAAAAGAAAGCTAGAATAAGAAAATTCATATAATAAATATATTCTTAGAAACTGAAAATTATTCGTGATAATAATTAGATATAATATAATGTCGTATGAAAATAAGAAAATCAAAAATAAAATTCATTATCAATTATAAAACTCTATTTAAATTAAAATATATTAAAATTAATATCTTATTAGAAATTAGTACGTAAATAAAATCTAGTTATTATAATAAAAATTAATTTATAAAAGTATTAATAATTAAATAAAGCAAATCCAAGATGTGATTTGAATGATTTTAATGATAGTAACTTTCTTACAATTTTTAAAAACTGAAAATTACTTTTTTTTGGAAGTTTTGTTTCAATAATTTGAAGCCAATTTTCTACCAGTTTTTTTAGTAGTTTTATTTCAGGAAGATGATACAATCAGGTTTTAACCCAAATATATTCACTGCAAGTGCACAACAAACGCAGTAATATATGAGAGATCGAATCCACAAAGACCAAGAATGTACGATTCTTAGTTTAAAATCGAATTAAGCTAAGAACATATTAAAGTAATGGTTATGATTAGAAAATAGAAATAATGATAAATTAAAAACGGTTGTAAAAAAATAACGAAAACGTTAGGCAATAGGGAATTCCACATGATGTATTCAGGTTAAAAATCAATGTTAACATGCATGATTTACTTCAGAAATAGTTCCCTACTCAAACGACAACAATGGACTAATCTTCTCCCGAAGTATTAGATCCCTATGTTTAAATCACTAAAGGAAAACTCCCTCCGTATTTAGATGATTTAAACATGCATTTAAATTCAGATTTGATATGTTCATAAGCCTCTAAGACAATACTCCCGCAAGCAAAGACACTTATGCATCTAAACTAGATCAGACTTCTAAACCTAATCCCTTTGAGTTTATAAATCTATGATCAATGAACTAATTAGCTACTCTAATTCATGCAATAGGCACAAATCTAGACTGAGAACATAACAATTTTAATTCATTCTATCAAACCCTTAACAATTAACCTGGTTTTCCTGGGAAACTCTAAAATCTAACAAGTAGACTACTCGGACATGATAACACAAACAAAAATCATAGAAAGAGTAAACATTGCAGATTTCAAAAATCAAATTGTATATAAAACGAATAAGAGTTCCGAGATCTTCTCGAATACAAAGTAGATCCCTTCTCTCTAAAAAGATATGTAAAAACTAATAATCGATTGTCTCTAAAAAATAATAAGGCAAAAGGATTTTATAGTCTCAAAATAAAAGGAAAACAAATACCTGTTGATACCAGGTTTAGCACCTGCCTTTAAAGCTCATTTCGACTCAAGGCCCAGCTGGACGCCGAAGTGATGAGGAGAAAAGGCCCAGGAAGACGAAAGCTATACGGGCCGACCTGACGAGCTGGGCCGTCCAGCTCGTGGCCCATTAGGTTAAATCCATGCAATTAGGGTTTTTAACTTGTATTTTCCATATAAATACTCATGTAATCATCCTTGAAAGATATATGAAATTCTTCTAAACTTTTACCCACATAATCTAAGACCTAAACCTATTTGTTAAGTCTTGATTCAACAGTTGGCGCCGACTGTGGGGACTATTGCTAGAAGAAATTCGTAATTTTCTTTTGCAGGAAAAGAAAAGACCAGCAATGACCACGGGATCAACCAGTAACACGCAAGGTAACCTTCTCATTGATCTGGTGAACAAAGACGACAATAACGAGAAGACGGCAGCCGAGGCAGAAGCCGCAGAAACCACCATGAAAGACCTGCTGAAGCAGATGCTTGAGCAGCAAGAAGAAACCGCGAGGCTACGAGCTGAATCCCAAACCCTAAAAACGCAGCTAGAGAACATCACCGCATCCGCAGAAGGAAGAGACCTGCACACCGTCTCACGGAACCTATTTGGGACGTCTTACCAAACTCCTCCTACAGGCGGGGAGCAAGGACGCATCGACCACATCAACTCAAATAGATTCAGGAGCTCAGCAGAGGATGCCGAGATGAGAAGCATCCGTGAACAGCTGAAAATCATGAGCTCGCAGGTACACCAAGCCACCAGCTCGGCGCCGGATATCACGCGTGCCATAGAAAAGACTAAACGAACCCCCTTCTCAAGGAGAGTGACCGACATACCGGTTCGGCACTCCGCGAAGGTCAAATTTGTAGGGTACGACAGCAAGAGCGATCCAGTCCAGTATCTCACCGCTTTCACCATCGCGATGGCGCGTGCACAGTTTTCACCCGAAGAGCGAGATGCAGGTTTGTGTCAGCTGTTTGTCAAAAAACTGTCAGGTCCAGCTTTGGAGTGGTTCTCCCGCCTAGAACCCGGGACCATTGGCACCTTTCAGCAGCTTTCCACCGTGTTCGTCAAACACTATTCCATGTACATCGCAAAGAGAGCATCGACAACCGACCTATGGACCCTATCTCAACGCAAAGACGAAACGTTGAAAAATTTTATTGACAGGTTCAAAGGAATTGTAGCACGTATCACGATCAACGACGAAGGAGAAATCGCCGCTCTACGAAAGGCGTTATGCTTTAAATCAAGGTTCAAAGACGAGCTGCTCATCAATCCACCGCAAACACTCGAAGACGCACTCCACCGAGCTAACAAATTCATCAAGATAGAGGAAGAGCATGCCGCGATGTCTAAAAAACACCACGGCGCTAGACCTAGTCGAGATAAGGAAGAAACACCCCGAAAACCACAGCAACATTACTCAAGAGACAAACGACCTGCCACTTATGCGATAACGGATGGCGAAAAACATGCCGACCAGCCTCCACCATCCGACAACGACCCAGAAGCCTATTGTGAATTCCATAAGCGAACCGGGCATAAGACCGAAGATTGCCGAGTGTTTTAATGCATTATAGTGGGCATTTATGTATGCTATTCTGCATTATTCCGAGTGTTTTCATTGANTTCAGGATATTTATGCGTTCGGATCATTTCAGAGCTTAAAGGAACGTTTCAGGACATTTTCAGAACATTTCAGGACATTTTCAGAACATTTCAGAGATTTTAGAAGATGGATCTTGTGACGAGACGATTTGCAAGATCGGGCATATCACTTGCCCGATCGGGCAAAAGTTCCTGGAGAAATTCGGTGGATTAGACCGATCG
>OVBE01015907.1:0-11208 GCA_900406425.1 Iberis pinnata | reverse complement strand
ATCTTTTATTTATACTTGTTTCAATCGAATTGGGTGTGAGGGAAATCTTGCTCTCACGGTGATCAAAAGGATTAATTTACATTAAGAAAATTTCCAGTATATATACATCGTGAGTTCTAACTAAGGTAAGAGATCATATATACATAAACCAGTGAAACAATCATTGGGATATGATTGTATCCTAATATCCCCCTCAAGACAGAGCACCGGTGGTGAGATCGATCTTGTCGCACATGTAGTGGAACCTAGCACGGTTGAGTAGTTTGGTAAGGACATCGGCAAGTTGATCATGTGTGGAGACATGTTGAACCCGAAGCTGGTTGGACTGAACTTTTTGGCGCACAAAGTGGTAATCAAGGGCTAGATGCTTCATGCGAGAGTGAAATACGAGATTTGCACTAAGGTAGGTGGCGCCTTTGTTGTCACAATAATGGTAGGTGTCGAGGTAAGGCGAATACCGAGTTCCCGAATAAGAGAGAAGAGCCAAGATAGTTCGGTTATTGTGGCTGCAATGGACCGGTACTCGGCTTTCGTAGAGGACCGAGCTAGACCACCTTGTTTCTTGGATGACCAAGCGATGGGATGGCTGCCAAAGTAGACAAGATATGCTCTAGTGGACTTGAAGTCATCGCGATCACCTGCCTAATCTGCATTAGTAAAAGCATGTATTAGTGGTGAGTTACGAGCAGAGAAGAAAATACATTTGTGCATCGTTCCGGCGAGGTAACGGAGGAGACGTTTGGCAGCATGCCAATGAGTTGTAGTTGGACGATGCATGAACTGTGATAGTTTGTTGACGATGAAACTAATTTTCGGACGAGTGAGCGAGAGGTACTATAAGCTCCCAATGACCGCCCGATTTTCGGTAGCATTCGGTAGTGGATCACCGTCGTAAAGTGTAAGAGTGGTGGAAGGGCATAGAGGCGTCAGGACTGGTTTTGCATCTGTCATCTTAGTCCGGTGTATAAGATCTGCAATATATCGAGTTTGAGTTAGTAAGAGGCCTTTGAGAGACCGTTGAACCTCAATACCAAGAAAATATGACAAATCATTAAGATCCTTAAGTGAAAACCGAGTGAAAAGAGCTTGAATAAAACACTGGAGCTGGTCCGGTTTGTTTCCAGTGATGACTAAGTCGTTGACATAAACAAGCATATATAATAACGTTCCATGTTTGTTGTAGATAAATAGTGATGCATCCGCAAGAGAGTTGACGAAACCGTATTAGAGAAGATAAGTGCGTAGCTCATTGTACCAAGCTCTCGGGGCTTGTTTGAGTCCATAAATCGCCTTATGAAGCTTACAAACAAAGGACGGTTGAAGTGGATCATGAAAACCAGGCGGTTGAGTCATGTAAACTTCATCATTTAAGGTGCCTTGAAGGAAAGCGTTGTTGACATCTAGTTGTCGAAGTGGCTATTGGCACGACACCGCAATGTTTAGGACTTGTCTTATAGTGGTTGGTTTAACAACCGGGATAAACGTATCTTTGAAATCAATACCCGGTCTTTGATGGAACCCTTAGCTACAAGTCGCGCTTTGAACCTATCAACTGCACCATTAGACAAACGTTTAATTGTGAATATCCAGCGAGAACCAACAATATTAGAAGCTTGTGTAGGAGAGACGAGAGTATAAGTGTGATTGCACAATAAAGAATCAATCTCAGTCTGTATTGCGGTTCGCCAACGCGGATCTTGTAGAGCATGTGCTACTGTCTTATGCGGAGTCTCCGGAATCTGCTGTATAGAAGCATGAAGATTTAGTTTTGTAGAAGCTTTACGGGGACTGGTACTGTGTCGTGTTGGTGCTGGTGGTGTAGAGTTGATGATGGGAACAGATGATTCAGCTTTATGTGTGTGCAGAACTGATGCTGGAGGAGCATCAGACGTTGATAGAGGCTGAACTGGTGGCATAGTGACAGCTGGGACATAGTCGGAAGGAGCAGATAAGGGTGACGATGATGGTACAGGCTGATGTAAAGGAGTTGTTGGTGGCATTGGAAGAATTCCTGGGGCTGGAGAAGGCTCTCTTGGACCTTGAGAATAAATTAGAGCCGGCTGAACATAAGGTGTATTTGAGTCAGAAGAATATGAGGAAGATGTAACTGCTTCGGGGTTGGTGGTCAAACCTGTAAAACTAAAGGGAAAAATATATTCGTGAAAGAAAACATGCCGAGATACATAAACCCAAGACGAAGAGCGGTCAAGACATATATAAGCACTTTGAGAAGTGGAGTAACCAAGAAACATGCAAGGAGAAGAACGAGGATCAAGTTTATGAGATGCATATGGTTTAATCCATGGAAAGCACAAGCAACCATAAACACGTAATTTAAAATAATTTGGTTCAGCGTGGAAAAGACGATGAAACGGTGAAGACTTAGACAAAAAAGTAGTAGGCATTTGATTAATTAAATAAACAGCAGCGGGAAAAACATATGACCAATACGTGCGAGGCATGGAAGCATGAGATAATAACGCTAAACCGGTTTCAACAATATAACGATGACGACGCTCTGCAATCCCGTTATGTTCTGGGGTATGAGGCGGGCTAGTAAAATGAGAAATGCCATGAGTCGATAAAAAAGATCTAAGAGCCACATATTCACCACCATTATCAGAATATAAGGTTTTAAGTTTAAGATCAAATTTTTTCTCAACTAATGTTTTAAAACTAAGAAAGACATCATGAACATGCGATTTCTTTTTCAAGGGGTAAAGCCATGTATATCGAGTAAAATGATCAACAAATATAACATAATACTTAAAGCCATCAATTGAAAGAACAATGGAAGTCCACACATCAGAAAATACAATATCTAACGGTTGCAAAGAGTGAAGAGTAGATTCACGAAATGGTAACTTGTGCATTTTATTAATAGAGCAAGCAATGCAAGGTTAATAGAAGACGAAGAAGTAACAGGTAACTGAAATTGAGAAACAATAGTTTTTAAAATAGGAAAGCAGGGTGTCCTAGCCTAGAATGTCAATCTACTAAACTAGTCTTGAGAGTAGAAGCAAAAGCAAGAATAGGAGGCTTAGAATAAGAAGAAGTAGGCCACTCATAAGCGCCATCTTTGGGCTTGCCTTCCAGACGAAGAGCCCTTGTGTGAAGGTCTCTCACATGATAATAGGTAGGTGTAAAGGTCACAGACACACCATTAGTAAGACATAATTTAAAAACCAATACTAAGTTTTTAGAAAGAGTTGACACACATAAAACATTACGTAAGAGCAATGGACTAGTATATGAGGGTGTGGAAAGCAAACCAGAGTGTGTGATGGTTAAACCGGAGCCATCACCAATGTAACATCATCGCCACCAGAGTATGGAGTGTGAAGATACAAATTCGCCAAGTCCGATGTCATGTGATGATTAGCACCGGAATCAAGGAGCCAAGTCGAGGAATCAGACATTTGGGCTGGATGAGCCGAAGGTTGCCACTGGTTAGATGGCTGACTAGATTGCCAAGGCTGTTGGTGCAGACCATGAGACATCCTAAACTCGGGACAGAAACATGCACTATGTCCTTGAGTATGGCAGATTTGACATTTACCAAGGTAGGGTCTTGAACCTGAGTAATTAGTGTTGGTAATGTGACGTTGTTGTCCAGTGTTGATGCGAGACTGATATTTTTGTTGTGAGCGAGGTCTGGACTGGTTGTTGTTGCCACTGTTAGTACGCCAGGACTGAGACCGTCTTGCTTCTGCAACATTAGCAACAACTAGTGCAACAGAGGACGTTTCAGTGCATAAAATTATGGCCTCACGGTTCAGGAGTCGCTCAAGGGGCTCAGCATAAGTAACAGACTTGTCACGGTCATGAATCGCATCTATCTCCGGTTTTTATTCTTCATGAAGCCCTGCAAGAACCTGTTCAATGAATTCTTCATCATCCATTGGCTTACCCAGTAAAGAGAGATCATCCGCTTTGGATTTTAGGATGCTGAGATATTCATTGATGCTTTTTGTGCCTTTGACACAGCTCTTGATATGATGTCTTAGCTGCTTGATATGACCACAAAAGGGATTCCCAAAAGCCGTGAATAAGAGATCCCAAATTTGAGCAGCGGTAGTGGGACTGGAGACAATTGATTATTCCGAAGTTGAAATTGCCCCGAGAAGTGCACTGCAAAGAAGTCGATCTTGACGAGTCCAAGCCACATAGTTTGGATTCGCACTTGCAACACCATTGACTGTGACTGTAGGTGCTGGAATGTAATATGATGGTGTGAGAAAACGGTGGAGTTCGTGTCCTTCAAGAAAGAAGCGGACTTGCTTACTCTAGATGAGGTAGTTCGTTGAATTCAATTTCATTATATTTGACATATTGATTGAGAGAAGGGTGGCATGTGGGTTTTGCACGTTGAAGACAAAGGTCCTTATAACTTGTCCATAGTTTTCAGATGCCATGATAACAGAGAACAAAGAAACTAAAGAGGTGAGAACAGAGATACGTGATACAAAACAGAGATAGAAGAAGAGAAAACAGAGAAACTAGAGACAGAGATACGAAACAGAGATAGAAGAAGAGAAGTAGAGATTTGAGAATAAGGAGAAAGAAAAATCAGAGGTAAACAAGAAGCTCTTGGCTTAGTAGGAAGAAGACGGCGTATTAGGTTTTAGAGAATAAGGATCTCTGCTCTGATACCATATTACAGTGTGATCAAAAGGATTAATTAACATTAAGAATATTTCCAGTATATATACATCTTGAGTTCTAACTAAGCTAAGAGAATATATATACATAAACTAGCGAAACAATCATTGGGATATGATTGTATCTTAATAGGAAGAACACTTGCAGGCTGCTAAGAGAGCTTGGAGATATCTGAAAGGTACATTAGATCTTGGTATTCTTTACAGAAAAGGGTCTGAATTCAATTTACAAGCTTATACGGACAGTGATTATGCGGGAGATATAGATGATCGCAAGAGTACATATGGTTATGCGTTCTTAATGAGTGGTAGAGAAGTGTGTTGGAGCTCTAGAAAACAAGAGATTGTCACTTTATCTTCGACTGAGGCTGAATGTGTTGCAGCAACTTCATGTGCTTGTCATTGTGTTTGGATGAAAGGAATTCTGGAAAACATTTTTCCAATGCAATGCGGGCTTTTGGAAATCCTGTGTGACAATACATCATAAATCAAGCTCTCGAGAAATTCAGTGATGCATAGACGTACGAAGCATATTAATGTCATGTATCATTACTTGCGTGATCTCACTAATAAAGAGGATTTGAAATTAGTGTATTGTGGAACAAAATATCAAGCGTCAGATGTGATGACTAATCCGGTGAAACTGGAGACATTCATCAAGCTAAGAAAGTTATTAGGCATGTGTTCACAAGAAGATTAAACTGAACAAGAGAAGAGTGTTCAGCTTACGGAAGAGATTTATTGGAATATATCTTCACTAAGACCAAATCATATTCATTTTAGAGTATCAATAATGCTCAAGTTTAGGAGCTAATTTTGGTTTGTTAGTTGTCCTATTTTTTCTCTGCTTTTGTTTTTTAACGTTGCTTAGTAAACCTATTTAAAAAGATCATTTTCTTTCATTGATGATATTAAGAAAATATTCACAGTAAATTGCAGTAATAAGTTTAACAAATCAAATATCAAAACGGCATAACTAGTAAGGTTATCTAGTCATATTCAATGAATTTGAGAAACGACCAATGATTAAGTATGAATCCCAGTTTTGTAAAATTTAAAAGATTGATGAATTTTGTATAAATTATTATGTTGCATATTAAACATGATAATTAACTTTTTCAACACTATATTATGCGAATAGTGATAGAATTATAATACTAACGCAAATTACTTAATTAATGCTTTGGTCCACTATACAATTACTATTGTTTTTGGTTGCAAAAAATAATCATTACCTTTTAAACTTATGAGTAGTGGAAAAAATGAGAAATAAAAATTAATAGTCTTAGATTCCTTTTCTTTAAGGAAAAAGAATCGATAAATAATTGATATATTATTCTAACAAAAAAAAAGAATCGATAAATAATTGATTATGGAAACAGTATAAACACATAATCTAATCTGGTAATCATTATTGCAGTTGCAGCCACCTAGAGGCATCATGACTTAAGTACATTGCTGATAAATCATTGACACGCACTATTTTAATTACGCAAATATGATTTTTGAAAAACTGGTCCATATAACATGATTACCAATATTATATGTGTTCTTTAAATGAATATAACATAATAAAATATATTATATACCAAATTTCTTTTTTTTTTTTTAAAAAAAAAAATTAGTTCCTCTCATGCACTTATTACAAAAAATTTCTTTTTACTATTTGTTAGGCCGCCGTCTTTCTATTTTTTTTCTAGTTGTCTCGGCTGTTTTTTTTCTCGTTGTCGTCTTTCTGCCAGTCATCTCCACCTCTAGGATCTCTCAGCGTCGGCCATGGAAGCATTATGGTTCCTCCGTCTTTGGTAACCGGACCGCGACAGTTGACTGTAGGCTGATCTGGCTTCCGGTGGCTCGCGTATGTGATTTATGCGCACCTGATGGGTTCTCCTTCAGTTACGACGGTCTGGAAGTTGGTTCCTCGTCACATCTCTGCCATGGCGGCGCTTAGTCTCGGCCATATCCGACAAGTTTTGTCCTTGTTGTGGTTCATTGGTAAGCTCCTTATGGGTCTTGGTTCTCTGGCTTTTGTGGATTTGGGTGGAGTTCCTCTTCCCTCTTTAGCCTTAGATGGCGGTCCGGTAGTCTTCAGGTTGTTTCTTTTCCTCTGTTTCTAGCTTGGCTTGAGTGTTAGGGTATGGTCGTAGTTAAAGGTCTTGGTTCGGTTATCTGGTGTTTCTTTCGGATGGTGGGTGAGGTTTTAACTAGGTGGTGCTTTTCCTTTGGGCGTTTATTGGTTATTTTTCTTATCTTCTTAAATTTTTTTTTGTCTCCATTTGGTGTCTCATGTGTGTTCCTTCTCGGTTTCGTTCTTGGTGGCTTGCATTCCTCTAACTGCTTTAGAGCTGTTTTGGTTCCAATCTCTTCTTGTTTCTGCATTCAAACCCATTTTGAGGGCTTCTCTTCTAGTTTGGATTCTTGGCGTTCTCTGGGTTGTATATAATTCCGACTTGCTGCTTCCGAAGGTTGGTAGTTTGTGATATCAGTTAATTGTTTTCTTTTTGTAAGCCTTCGCGGTTTATTTCTGAGGTAGTCCGAGACACTATAGGAGGATATCGATCCCGCTGAAAAGAAAGATTTTGTACCAATCTCCTTACTAATCGTTTGTAAAATAGAATGACTTAATTGAATCCACGATGACTAAAATTTGCAACATTAAAGATACGAAAACCAAACTAATCCAGAGCTAATGAGTTTTTATGAATATCTAATCTAATAAACGCAATGCAAAGAAATATGAAACAAAGAAGAAAATAAGATAAAAGCATATGATCATGGAACTTACTATCAAGAGATATGATTAACAATCAACCAACAATGAAACAATAAATCAATATTAATCTTTGGTCTAAGACTTCCAAATAAAGACTAATCCACTCACGTGGCACTAAACTCTTTCATAATCATGCAATTAAAACTATATCTTGTATAATTACACAATCAAGAAGCTTTGAGATCTAATTCATGATAAACCACTAAACTAACTAACACAATCTCTTGGTTAGGCCTCACTTAATGTTTAAAAGTTGGTTCAGAAATTTCACCAAACACCTTTCGAGCAATAAACTTCCTAAGGTCTAGAATTGTGTGATCAAGACATATCTAGCATTAAGAACACTTAATGAATAAAGATCCAAACATTAACAATCATCAATCATCATCAATCAACCTCAATACAAATCCTATCTAGCCTAAATCCAATAACCAAAACTAAGTCCTAAAATGCAAGAACACAAAGAAGAAGAAAGATGCATATATTAATTGTAGAGGTGATACTAGTTCCTCCAAGATCAAAGAGAAATCTCCAAGAAAATCTCTTTGATCTTGGAGAACAAAAGATAACAAAATTTTGATAGAAACTAGAGAAAAAAGTTGCTAAACAAAAAATGAATCAAAGATTAGAATGAAAGTTGAATGAAAAGTTCTTAACAAAATTAGGTCTAAAACATATTTATAGTCTCCTAAAAAGAGCATTGGGTTAACCCAAAACACATGGGTTAACCTAATTGAATTCGATAAAAACATGGGAAATTGAGTGAAATGTTGACTTTTGGATTCCTATGACCTGATACCGGTTTGCCCAAACTAGTATGGTACAACGCTACACTCTTTTGTGGCTTATGTTCCAAATGCTGCTGGACGCACCTTTAGTTCGGAATCCATAACTCTCTCACCTTTGAAGCTATGATGACGTGAAATATCTCTTTGGGAAGCTGACTCAAAGGACTACAACTTTGATGAAAGAGTATCTTCCTAAATCTCAACGCAAGCATGTGTAAAAGATACATTTTTGAAGCGGACAGTTTGGAACTTCAGATATAGCGGATCACAATTTTGCCAACTCATATCTTGCAATTCTTTGGGGTGTTTAAGGTGATTATTAGCTTTTTGAAAAGTTTGAATTCATGACTACAATATTCTTCAAGATTCCATGTATTTGCTCATAATTTTTGGCAATGTTTTATCTAGTTTGTTTCTTTTTGTATTCAATCTTATGATTTCCTTATTTGGGTTTTGATTCCAAAGAATTCCATATTTCGCCGATTTTGTTGTATCGCTTGTTGTAATTTTTTTTTTAAAGTATAATCTTTCGGTGAAACAATAAAAAATAAAAAATATTATATAATTAACCTTTATTAGTGCGGAGTTTAGGTCAACATTAGCCCACATAAACTAATGATGACTAAACAAAAAAACACAAAACTATAAATGTTAGGCTAAACATTTTTATAATAAGTGATCATTAATAAATATAATATTATTTCCTAGGCATACTGTATTATGCTGTGACAAAGAAGGCATACTGTATTATGCTATATTTTAGATCATTTTTAGTTTAGTTATATTAAAATAAGTTCCCAAATAAGTTTAATATCTTATTACTCCGCTTTTAACGAGAGATTCAATTTCAACTTGAATTGAATACGAAAAGTTGGAAAAGAGAAACCTTTATATTATTATTTTTTTATGGCTCCTTGATCATCAACCCATCGTCCTATCTTTGTTAAAAACAAAGAAACAAAGACAATATTGATCTTTGAACCTTAACATTGTTTAATATTGAAGCAGTTTTTTTTATATAGTTTAACGATTGATAGCAACTTTTTAACACAAGAAATTTGTAATGAAATCGAGAAATAAGATTAGGTACATAAAAATAAATGAAGAGTACCAAGATTAAAGGGATGTTATGATTATCATAAAGGTAAGTTAATCTGAGGCAATATTCAAAGTTACTCAACCTAATATCATTACAAGGATATACTAATAAAACCATAATTATATGGGCAAGCCGGTTTGATATCAATATATTGGAGTTGTGTTGTAATAAACTTACAAAAACTGAATATGGTTGAATAAAAACATGTGAAATTTTCATATATAATGGGTGATGCTGCCAACCAAAATCCACTAAAATTATAAATCAAATAACTTTTTCATAGTTTAGATAAAAGGAAAGAATTGCAATGGCAGAAAGTATGATTTTCCCAGCAAAAAGCTAAAGCTTGCGAAGCTGTCATCACAAAAACGGTAAAAGGCTAATTAAACAAAACTTAAAGAAGAAGAAGAAAAAAGCAAACTTTAAACTTAAGTGCCCTCTTTGAGATTAAGTTAAGCCTATATACAAAACCTAAGAAGAAGAAGAAGAAGGAGAGAGAGAATTAAATCGGGAGAAGAAGAGATGATCAAAGGAGGAGGAGGCAAATCTTCAGGTTACTCAGCAGATTTGATGGTTTGTTTCCCTTCAAGAACACATTTGTCTTTACCTTCTAAATCCATTTGTAGCCCTTCTCATTCCCTTAACCGCCGTCAAAATGCTTCCCACCACCGTCGCAGCCTCAGTAAGCTCTCCGTAAGCGGCGGCATCCGCCACAATGAAGGAGAAGAACCCACGTCGCCTAAAGTGACGTGTGCTGGTCAGATCAAAATAAAGCCAAGTAAGCATGGAGGAAGCAAGAACTGGCAGTCATTAATGGCTGAGATTGAGAAGATACATAGAAGCAAATCGGAGAGTAAGTTCCTCGGGATCAAAAAAGATGTCACAGGTTTCTTAACATGTCTCCGTGATCTACGGCTTGATTTTCGTTGTTTCGGTGCGTTTCCTCCAGCGGATGTAATCTCAGATGAAGAGGAAGAAGAAGAAGAAGATGAGGAAGATGAAGAAGAAGAAGAAAGTTCAGGGACAGTGTTCTCGAAATGGTTTATGGTTCTACATGAAAAGCAAGACACTGAAGAAGAGTATTTGGACAAAAAGGATAACACTTTTTCAGAGACAGAGACTGCAGTTCCGCCGCCAAATGCACTGTTACTGATGCGATGTAGATCTGCACCGGTTAAGAATATGTTAGAGAAAGAAGGGGTGGAGGAGAAGAAGAAGAAAGTAGAAACAGAGAACACTGTAAAACAGAGAGGAGAAGAAGAAGAAGAAGAAGAAGAAGAGAAGGAGAAGTCGAGAAAGAAGAAGGATTTGAGATCATTGATGGAGGAAGAGAAGAAGATGAACATGAACATGGTGGTGATGAGTTACGACACAAACTATTACAGACTATCGGCAGATATCGCCAAGGAAACTTGGGTTATCGGTGGAATACAAGATCCTCTGTTTCGAAGTCGGAGCTGTAACAAGTGATATTTGTTCTTCTTCATCATTAATCCCTTTTGTAAAGTTAAACTAATACTTTTTTTTATGTTTTATAAAATTGTGAGTTGTAAGTTCATAAGAATTTCACTTAATAATATTCGTGTGAATAAATTTGATACTGGTTTTCTCTCTATCTGTTAGCTTCATCTGTTTTCGTATCTTGTAGTATGTGTTTAGCTTGTATACGTGTAACACAAACCTTTTTGTTTTTGGTTTGATAAAGGATTTACTTGTAAGAATGACTTCACAATTACGACAAGTCGACAATTAGAATATGCCTTTTTGATTGGAGTGCGGAAGTTTAAATAAAACGGACATTTAGAGCATCTCCAATAGAGGTGTTTTTTTTTTTTTTTTCCCCAAAACGGTCATTCTATTACTCAAACTTGAGGTGGTCTGGTGAAC
>OVBE01015906.1:0-11210 GCA_900406425.1 Iberis pinnata | reverse complement strand
CCTATACTGTACTACAATGATCTGTTCTCTGCAGTAGTAGTTTAGGATTAAATTCTAAGCTTATCAGAAGCCACAAAGAGAATGTGGAGAAATGGTGGAAGAATCGGTCACCCAAAAAACTCTGCAAAGAGACTCTTTGATATCTTCACAACCATAGGAGGATAAGAACAAAACTACTTCTCAGTGATATTGGTTTAGCCTTTGGCCAGATCTGTCGTCCCCAAATGAGATCTAGCCGAGCAAGACCTCTTGCAACACCCAAGAAAACCAGATTTCTCCACCACAAAAGTTAAAAATTCTTATATCTACATCTATCTTCCACCCGCACCATCGTACCTATAAATGAGCTCGATCCATAAACGAAAACCAAGGTCAGTAATTCTCCACCTGAACCACTGTGGTGTGTCCTTTAACTGTTATATGGATCATAGGATGGAGCACACGATAGGAGAAGACCTTCATGATGTCAAAGTCTTCAGAGGATCTCCAACTATGACGCAAGCGGTTGTGCTCATAACCTTACAGCGGTGGAGGCCTCTCTACTTTTTACCTCTTTTTCAAATCTTTTAAGAGAAAATTTTTTTTAAAACAATAAAATTAATAATAACGATTGTTTAATTTGTTTTATTGAAAATAAACATCTTATAACATAGTTGTAATGAAAAGATTTATGATATGAAAGACCGTAGAGTAATTTTGTAGATTTATTTTACTGCATAGGTATTTGATTGTAGACATTTTTGTTATTATATTTTAAAACTTTTTAGTTTACAAATAGTAGTAAAAAATTGTATATTCTCACTTTAATAAATAACTGAATTTTCCCCTAAACACACTCTTAATCCAAAAAGAGACCAATTTTTGGAGATCGGTGGAATTCATAAATATGTTGTTTTAGTGACTTTTACGTTTTTCGGAGAGTATGTAGTTTATTAATTTCAATCCATCGAATTTGGACTTTATTATGATATCTTGCTATTATTTTCCAGTATGACTTGGACAATAAAATTGCTCACGAAATACTTTGCTTTAATAATATGCAGAAGCACTTAAATACATACACATCTCAATGCACATGTCATCATATAATTTGACTCTTATTGTTCTACAATTAAATAATTGTATATATATATATATATAGGTGTGTGTGCGTGTGTAGGTTACATATACTTGAGAAAATTAAGGGTTACATATCATATGTTAGTATGTTAGGTGGTCTCTTTCATGAAGCCAAAAGATGGGACAAGCTACAAAGAGCTTATATATTTATAATATTTATGTCTAAATTATGTTTTTCATTTCGATGACCCATCTTAAATTTAGACTTAGTTTCTATTTTGCCCCATCTTTCTCTCCTTGGCCAACCTTGACACACACACAATGACACATCATATATATGTATATAATATATATATGATCATATATGTTTTCAAACTTACAACTAATTTGCTGTCACCTTTATAATTAATGAAGATTCGCCATAGAAAAGATATGACAAGAACTAATGCAAAAGTTAAATACATAAAGAAATTTATCTAGTATAAATTAAAAACATATTTTTAAATTATACTCACAAATCTACATTAAAGTTTGACCTAAGTAAAATTTTGATTCTATATTAGTCTATATCTAATTAGTTTCATAATGGAGAGGTTTTGTTTGTATCACAACATGACCAAAAGCTAATTACCAAAATATGTTTCACAGATTGATTGCATAAATAAACTGACACCAACGATGAATTACTTAAATTTACCATTTTAGTTTTGAAGGATTTTTGGTTTGCCAAATTATTTTAATTTATTAGGACATCTCCAAAAGGATACTTCAAATTTAAAATGTGTGACATTCCAAATTTGAAGTGTCATGTGTTTTTTTCCAAAAGCAACACTTTAAATTTAAAGTGTCAAAATGTGTATTTTTCAAAATTGCACATATTTTTGTTCACAATTAATTAATATCATACAATTTATAAATAAATATATTACATTCACCATTTAATTATAACATGCAATATTTATTAATAAAACATTACATTATGATATAAAATAACATACAAACATACCAATAACATCATAAAGAAAATTCAAATATCAAATTATTAATTAGCATTATTACCCTAATGCTCTCATATATGCTCGATCAATGCATTTCGAAGTGATAGATAAGTTTCTTTTAATTTTTTATCGCCAAATTATGAGCAATATTTTAGATGATCTTGGAGGTAATAGATCAAATTTAGGTAAATATTATCTAGTATGTTGTAATATTTTTATTTGGGTAAAATTTGTGTGCTATGTAATTTTTTATTGCTCTTTTTGTATTATAATTTGCTTGATATTTTTTAATAAATATTAATGGTATGTGTTATTTCTCATATTTTAATATGAAATTATAATTTATATATATCTAAATATAAGATGTATAAATTAGTATACATTCAAAATAAATCATAAAATGTTGGTACTAAAATAATTAATATACAACTTAAAAATATTAAATAAATAAATTTAGGAATCAAAATGCAAAAAATATGACATTGAAACGTGAAAAAATAAACATTTCATATTTGACGTGTAAGAAAGTAATACTTCAAATTTGAAGTTTTAAAATATTATTTTAAAAAAGAAAAAACTAAAAATGAAATTATAAAGTATTGTTTAGAGATACCTTTGGTAAAAATAAAGATTTGGTTCAAGTGGGTTCACACATCACAAGAATTGTTATCTTTATAAATCACAACATGCTACAACTACATACAGCTTTTCTTCTTCTTTTTTTAGGTCTGATATTTATTAGTTGACGGCAAAATATAATTGGATATATTTGTCTGTCAGCTACGTAAATGACAGATCCTTAATAGCTTTAGTAAATATATCAGATTCACAACAAGCAATGACAGGTCGTTAGATTTTCCAACGGCAAAAATAGAATTCCTCCGCTTTTTTAACGATGTGGTTTTAAACTTAATATTTTTTGTTATAAAAATATTATTTAAGGTTTTCAATACATAATTTACATTAATTTGGCTATTATAAGCATAGCATTACTTTTTTATTAGTTACTTTATAATATATAATATAATTTTATAGAAAACTATGTGATGTAAGAATAATAAAATAATCCAAAACTATGAAACAATTTATAAAAATTCAAGAAATGAATATTTAATTATTCTAGTATGAAAAATATATTTTTATTCGAATCAAACATAATATAGCGAACCAAAAATCAAGCATAATGAAAATAAGAATGAGTTTCAAAGTACGTAAATCAAGAGGTGAGCTATGAGATGATGGAGAAAATTGGTGAGGCATATCGACGAGTGTCAGCGTTCATTTCTTTTCTTCTTGACGGCGTAGAATGAAACTTGGTATATTATACTTGTGATCAGACGCGCATTAGCATGTGATGATCGGTTCTTTAGCTATATGGGGTGTCCATTAAACCTTGCAGGGGAGATATACCAACTCCAACGCATAAGGTAGATGACAAGCTCATGATTTAATTCTAAAACTATACTACAAAGAATATATCGCTAAATCATATATATGGTCGAATTTCACAAAGACCAGAAAGCACACAATCAGTTTAATGTCGAACTAAGCTTAAAGGAAACACAAATAAAATAAAATAAACATGATAGGCTCGAAGACCACTTTTGCAAAATTGGAAAATCTTCAATTCTTCTCGGTTGTGGAGAGTGATCCTTATAGGGGAGAACGGCTGTTCTGGTCTTTCTTTGGATCGATCGTTCTGGTGTGGAACGATCGATCTACTCGTCCATGAAAGTCCAAGAGCATTTGCACAATCATTCTCTGATGGAGAACGATCGTTCTGTCAACCCATGTCATTCTGTTGCATCAGAACGATCCTTCTTTCTTCTGAACTTGGCCAATTCGCATCTGATTAGCCATGAAATCCATAATTTTGCTCTAAAACGACCTGAACACCTAGAAACCTGTAAAATACACCAAATTGCAAGAAAAATGCTCGGATAACGCTAAAGCAAGCATAAATGTCCACTATGAAGCGTTTAAACAAAGTAATATCAATAGACCATATGGTATTGATAAAAATGGACAATCAAAAATAAATGTTATTTAAATTCTAGTCTTGTGTCACATAATAAAAAATTAGGTGGAACACGAAGGCCCCAAATTATCAGTTTATCCCTCACTATAATCTAACAAATGAAAGCATGCTTGGAGATATTTTCTTTACACCAGATTGAGTGCCAAGGAACCTTATACCCTGGTGGGTGTAGAGTAGACGATTTTTTGGAGGAATAGAAGATTTACGATGAATTTTTGCCTGTGATTTTCCAAAGGTATAGATTATCTGATCCAATGATGTGATCGGACCAGATGGTTGTAGACATTTTTGAAGAAGAGTGATTATGAGATTTATGTTATGTGAAGATGAAATCCACCATTCACTATTTCTTAGTGCGTATGAAAGTGTTGCAGTAGCTCAAATTCCAATGGCTCATAGTTCAGTGTCACTTGTGATACCGACTAAGAGCCCTAAACATGTTCAATTATCTTTCAAGAAACTTGTAGTGATACTGGAGTCAGTCTGACCAAAACAAATCATCTTGCTAGAAGTTTAATTTTGCAAAAGGATTTCCAAATCCAACTACCAGAATTGTAGAGACACATCACAAAAGCTTTCTTGATGAAAATAGTGCAGTCAAACGCAACCATATTCATTTGTATTGCATACCAATTCACAATTGATTTGTGCTCCTCTTGATAAATTTGGGGGCTCCTTTCCAAAGAAAGCTACTACATATACTTTTTAGTGACTCAAGGCATTGGTTTGATAATAAGAAAACTGGGGCCTAGAAGGATATTGTGGAGTATATTACTGATAGAAGAAGCTGAACCTGCCAACAAGAAAAAGGTGTTTTATTGTCCATGAGGAAAACGTCTTCAAGATTCTATCTAACAGAAGTTGGTAGTCTTGAGGTCTTAATTTTTAATGTCAATTGGAACCATAAATAACGAACATGTAGAGCTCCTTATATCCCTTCTAAAACTCCTCCAATACATCCATAATACTGAGAAAGGGTGACTTAGAACCATCAAAGAAAACTAGAACGTCATCGGCAAAGTTGACATCTGTAACCAATAGAGCAAAGCAAAGCGGATGAGGAGTGAACAACCCTTAGGTTTCTGCTTTGTGAATTTTTTAAAGTATGTTCGTTGCTAAGATGAATAGAATGTAAAACATCATCAAATTTCCTTAATGTATATCATTTTGTTCTTTGAAGTAACCAATAAATTCTCCATTGAAATTGATGTGCCATTTCTATAAGTTAACAACTTTTAGAAGAACGGTGTTTGTGGCTTCCACGATAGGGAATCATTTAAGAATGATTGAAGAGTTAATTTTCATAAGATTTCAAAGAGAGGATTTAAAGAGATATACCCATGTAAGGGCATCAGAAGAAGAAATTGAGCTTGATACAAAAGTGATTTTTGAAAGAGGAGAAGAAGGAACAGAAAACCTAGGTCGATTTAAGATTTTAAAACTATGATCAAAAGGATTCGAATGACATGGAGAGAGAAAGAGGTTAGCCATGTCAGCTAGAAAAGAACATAAGGGAAGAAGAAGAAGAAGATTTTCGGCGACCGACATGAGGCCAGTTATCGACAACGAAGGAGAGATCATGAAAAATTGTTCTAGTGTTTTTTATTCTGTCAACATTACACTTACAAAAACTATTATTGACAAAGAAAGATTTGACCTAGATTCCTTGAAACCAAATTAAAGTAACTATTATAGAGGAAGGTGATATATTTTCTTAGAAGAAATGATTACACGTTACAATAATATATAAAGGGGGAAGAGAAGAAGATCCCTAAGATATATAACATAATGATATTCTAGTTACAACAATATTAACAAGATTTGATATTATCTCTATACGACCCCACAAGATGAACGTCTGGAAGAAAGCCCAATCTTGGATGAATTAGCTTCGAGAACTGAATATGTAACAAGCTTGATTAGTGCATCGGCCAACTGGTCTTTTGATGAAACGTGAGAAACACGAAGAAAACCGGATTGGACGAGTTGGAAGACCGGATTTGCACAGAGATGTGTTGCACCGACATTGTCATAATAGATAACAAGCTGAGTAACAAACTTTCAGTCGAGCTTCTGTAGAAGAGATGTGACATAGTAGAGTTCTGAGGCGGTGACAGCTACTGCTCTATTCTAGGCTTTGGTTGAAGAGCGAGCAACATTCTTTTGTTTTCTTACGGACCAAACGAAAAGATGTGACCCAAGATCAACAATATAGGCGTATGTTGATGTATAATCGTCATGATCTCCAGCCCAATCAGCGTATGAGAAAGCATGAAGAGAGAGCCCAATAAGTGTATGTGAGCTTATCTTTGTTTTGGAAGAAGATACCTCGACCATTTGTACCCACAAGATAGGGTAGAATCCGCTTAACCGCTAGTCAATGTCTTTCCATTGGACAGTGCATAAACTGGGATAGTTTGTTGACAGCAAAGGCAATGTTAAGACTGGTAAAGTACAGATACTGGAGGCTACCAATAATCTCTTTTAATATTTTGTGCCATGACCAAGAGGAGTACCTGAAGAAAGTTGAAGGCAGTCTATTGAAATCATAGGTGAAGAAACCAGTTTTATTGTTACCATTTTTGCTTTCGGCATAAGATCAACGATGTATTTGCGTTGATTTAAAAGAAAACTCATATCTATTCATGTGGTTTCGACCCTAAGAAAATAACTTAGCAAGCCAAGATCCTTTAAGGAGAATATGCTGCTAAGAAACTTGATGAAATCGTGAACTTTAGATGCATTATTCTTGTAACAATAGTGTCATCAACGTATATAAGAGTGTAAATAATGACTTCATCACACCAAAAAATGAAGAGACTTATTTCCCAATTCCGAGTTACAACGACACCAACAATGATAAGGACCTCGGAATGCTAAGCTATTGGACTAAATGTATCATGAAAATCCAGTCCAAGTTGTTGATGAAAGCCTTTCGCCACAATTCGAGCTTTAAAGCGATCAACTTTGCCATTTTGTTTTCATTTGATGCGTAAAACCCATTTGGTGTCGATGAGATTGTAACGAGGATATAGAGGAACTAATGTCCAAGTCTGATTCTGGAGAACTGAACTCATTTTATCACTCATAGCCCCTCTCAAGCGAATATCCTTGAGAGCTTATGAGACGTTCGCTGGTTCTTGATCAGTTTGCTGCTGTGAAGTTGCGACCATAGCAAGAGGCTTCTTCAGCTTGTGAATGTTATTCTTAGCTTGAGTTTGTATAAGGCCAGTGTTGACAGGCTGTGCCATAACAAGAGCTTCATCGGGAGCTAAAATGATCTCTGTAGAAAGTGGCAAAACATTAACCTGCAGCTGAACATCAGAGACATTAGTGTTTGGGAAATCTGTTGCAGAAGAAGGAACATAATCTGAGATCGACAATGGTGACAGAGGCATGAGTGGCTATATAGGAATAACAGTGATTGGCGGGCACTGCAAAGAAAAGTTAAAAGACGAAGAATAGGAGCTAGATGAGGATGAAAGGAGTGAAAAAACAATCTCAATAAACTGAAGATGGCGACTTATAAAGATACGATGAGAAGATTGATCAAGACATAAGAAATCACTTGACTTAAAGAGTATCCAATTTGGGATCAAGTTTGTGGCTGAAATAAGGACACATACATGGATAACATAGGCATCTGAAGACATGAAGATTTGTATAGACTGGTGGAGACAAGAAGAGTTTTCCGTAAGGTGAAATGTGAGAAAGAAATACAGTCGAAAGGCGATTAATTACATAGACAACTGCAGAAAAAACATAAGTCCAGTAACAAATCGGGAGTGAAACATGAGTAAGAAGATACAAACCTGTCTTAACAATATGAAGAAGACGACGCTCAAAAAAACCATTATGTTGCAGAGTATGTGGCGGTGTCGTAAGATAAGAAACACCACAAGTGGAGAGAAAAGAAGTTAGAGCAATATATTCTCCACCATTATCTGAGTAATAAGAGATAAAAGATTGATTAAATTGTTTTTCAACAAGTGATTTAGTGGATAAAACAAAATGTAATGAGTGAAATTATATGCGAACCATCAATAAAAATTATAGGAGAAGTCCATACATCATTGTAAACTAATTCAAGCGGTTAGATGATTATAAAGATGAATGATCATTAAAAGGAAGATAATGACTTTTGTTTATTGCACAATCAGAACAACGAAAAGATCTTAAGTTTTGCCGTTACCATTGCCGCTCCGCTCCCGAGCTGAGATCTGTCACATGAAACAATTTTGGAAAGAATCCAAAGACACATGATTATCAGTACATAGTTGATGAACAGAGACAAGTTTTCGCAAAATGTTGGGAACATGAAGAACGTTTTTAAGACATAAGTTCTGCGAATGACATAGAGAAGTGATAAACCAGTATTGGCGAATGGCAAAACTGTACGATCATCAACATGAACTTCATCTTCACCAACGTACGAAGAGTTCATAGAGAGATTTGCAAGATCCGAGGTTAGATGATGCTACGCACCCGAATCCATCAGACACGCAGAGTTATCTACCGAACAAAGTGACGCATTGTAAGCTTGAGGCGAGGTTTGACAGAAACCATGTGATTGACTCGAGAATTGTTGTTGTTGCTGCAACGAGGGCTGTTTGACAAGGCGAAGCATTGGGTAATGTTTGGTGTTGTGGCCTTGAGTGTTGAAAAATTGACATCGACCAAGGTAAGGGCGTGGAGATGATCGATTTGGAACTTGGTTTTGAGAGGCGGCTGAGTTGTTGTTACGCCAATTTTTGGTTCGAGAAGGGGACTCCATAGACATCAGATCAATTTTCTTGTTGATGAGCTTTTCATAGAGTTCTTCAAGGTAATTAATGTGTCTCGGCTGTGAACCGATTCTTCCAACGATTTATAATCCTCTGGAAGACCAGCAAGGATGATGTCCTTGAGATCCTCACGATCAATTGCATTGCCGAGAAGAGACAAAGCATCATATTTTCTCTTGATGAGTTGCATATACTCATCTATGGATTTAGTTCCCCTGACAAAATTTTTGAGATGAAGTTTCAGCTGTTTAATGTGCCCCCATGATGGTTGGCGTAAACAGAAGCAAGCGTGAGCCAAGCTTGAAGGGATGTTGCAGTAGTGGCAATGATGGGTTGATGCGTGATTGCAATAGAACCGAAAATTGAGCTTAAGCGAAGACTGTCTTGGCGTTCCCACATGGTGTATGCATGATTTGATTCTGATGAACCAAAAATAGTAGAATCGATGTATTTGAGAAGATCATAACCACGTAAGAGGAATTTCACTTGAACGCTCCAGATGATGTAGTTAGTGCTAGAGAGTTTTGTAACATTTATCATGTTAATAGTGAGAAGAGAGGAGTTGATGGACCCGGAATTGACAACATTGGTTGAGGATTGATCAAAAGTAGACATGATTAAAATTCTGTGTTTAAAAACGAAAGTGCTCTGATACCATATAAAGGGAGATGATATATTTCTTTAAAGGAAATGGTTACATGTTACAACAATATATAAAAGGAGAAGAGAAGAAATCTTTAAGATATCTTAAAGAATGATATTTTAGTTACAACAATATTAACAAAATTTGATATTATCTCTATAACTATACTAGTAGACGAAATGCACTCGGCGTTCTAGTATTTTTTGTTCAAAAAATAATAATTATTTTTTTACCAAGTTTATTTTTATACATTTTTGATAAACGATTAATCTAAGATAATTTATGACATATACAGACTAAATATAATTAAATTCGTTGCAAAATTATATATTTATTTTTATGTTGGATCCATATAGAGAATCATCAACCATTAGGTCAGCACAAATTGGATTTTGCTATATGGTTTAAAATTATCAACCAAAAGTGACATTTGTCTCCACAAATTAGAAATATATGTCAACGTTAATAAATGCATTTATCAAATGACATGACGATACTTATCCTGTATTAAATAACAACATGATATAATTTTCTAAAAGAGAATTTCCTATGAAGTTCAAAGATAAGGATTTCATATGTTTATTGATATTACATATTCTTATAAACTCTTTGGATTCATTTGCTGTCCAAAAAAAAGCTTAATTTTTGTAATTGTAGATAGTTTTAAACATTTTATTTATTAACTAGTTGATAGTTCGGACTATGAACAATACTAATTTTATTTCATAAAATGTTGTTATACATATGATACAAAAATTTTTTAAAAATTTATATTTAAATAAAATTATAAAAATGTATATTTAACGACAAATAATAATTTTATTGGTTAAAAAATAAATATTTAAATATATTATCAATTGTATATCATAGTAAAATATAGTATTCGTATATTATTTTTAAAATATGAGAAAATATGAAAATAAAATTTTGTTCATAAATAATCCATTTAATATTTTATGTTTCAATATATGATAGTATATATATATATATATATGGTTATTGGAAAACATTTTCTATGTTAATTAGTGATAATATATGTATTATATATATTCTTTTTATTATATTTTCATTTTAAACAATTAATTTATCTAAGAAAATTTAAGTATATATATATCTTATGAAGATTTTGTTTTCATATATATATATATATATATATATATATTTGATAGTAATATACTAATATGAGATATTTTACAACAAAAACAATATATTTAGTTATTTCTTGTTTTTATCCTTAACAAATTTGTTGTTTGTTTATTTAACTATTGGCATATTATGTGATATTTAAAAGTAATATATTTATGAAAATATTCCTTTTTAGTATATTGTAGACTATAAATTGTTATTGCTGTGTATAATATAACCATTGTGACGTCAGAACAAAACAGTAATATGTCACTAGATAGTTTCCCAAATTTTACTATGTTATATCTACTGTATATTTAAAATAATTTTTATGNNNAAAAAAAAAAAAACACATTAAATATTTTCTTATATGTCACTAGTTTAATGATATAAATAAATAAAAAATTCATCAAAGATAACAGTGGTGCTGTTTGATTTTGGTTAGCGAACTTTTAAATACTTATTTCTATAGCTATACACAACTAAAATTTTTTTATCCTATTATTTATGTAACAAAATTTTTTTACAAATATATATATATATATATATATGTATATACACAT
>OVBE01015904.1:0-11210 GCA_900406425.1 Iberis pinnata | reverse complement strand
ATTAATTATATTTAATATGATCAATAAATAATTACAAAATATATTGTAAAAATGATTCTACATATGAACTTAGTCTTTTATTAAGTATAAACCATTTTGCCCCCACAAAAATTAGTTATGGATCTGCCACTACGTATAATGATAACGTGTCAAATATTAATCTAATAATGTTGCTTGATTCAGCACTTAGTTTGATTATCGTTTGTAAGTCCATATATGTGGGAAAGTGTTATCATAAGTTGAATTTTTGTAAATTCATTCGAAATTAAAATTTTGCATTACTTTTAAGGATTTTCTGCAAAAAAAAACCGCGAGTCTGATTAAATGCAGATCAAACCGTGAGCTGAAGGTCCCAGTACAGCCCATGTCGTTAACGTCCGTTAACTTTAACACGTCATCGATATACAGATGGGCTGTATTGCGGATTGACTAGAGTTGAAGGTTTTACGTGCATGGAAAAAACTAGAGGTTTGATTTGTCTATTTAATCAGACTGAAGGTTTTTTTTGCAGAAAACCCATAAAAGTAATAAGTGAATTTGATACAGTCATGTTTTACCCGAATATATAATTGTTAGTGTACAACAAATATATTAGTATAACGGGAATCAAATCCACATAAACAATAGATTATGTGAACACAATTTGAATTAAAAAATTGCTAGGAAAACTAAGAGTTTTTTTATTTTGTGATTTTGGTTGTAATTGAACTGTAAATTAAAGAAAACTAAACTTATGAATTAAAAGACGCTATGCACTAGGAAATTATTAACTTCAACATCTCAGATTATTAAACATCATTTACTAAAAAATAATTCTCAACTTGAAAACGATCTAGACTAATCTCCTCCTCAATTATTAAATTAATATATATGAATCATGTTTCCAAATGACCAAGACAATCTTTCCGCCCTTCTGATTCCTTTTCTCGCTTCTATTTCTTTTCTATTTTTTTTTCGTTTTTTCTTAGCTTATGAAGTGTAATAGGAACCGAGTTTACGCCCTGCTCCTAGGAGAGGGGAACCGTACATGATTGTCTCGTCAGACCTGAATATAAGAATCAAAATCAATGTAGACCAACCCCAAAGAATTATTAGAGTCAACATCAGATCACTAATAAAAAATTCAAAAGACAGCAATTTCCTTAACAATAAAGATTACAAGTGGGGTTTGAACAAAATGTTTCCTAGAAATAGTTCAAACTCGTAAATGGTTAGTTATCATCACAGACTATGATTTTTATTTCCTAACAACACAGACTTTGTAGAACTCGAAAGAAAAAAAGTTATAGCATAAGACAAGAAAAATAAAATCTTTAGTACATAACCAACATCATTCCTTTAACTTACGTGGTGTGAAAAGAAATAAAAAAGCATAAAATTGACTCAAATAGAAGAAAAAGTAATTTCGGTGGACTGTCTCCCCCAAACGCTAAATCCGTTAGCTTAGCTATTGAGCACAAGCTTCTAATCATGGGAATCAAAAGGTTGAGTCAATATATCTTCAGTCTTTCTCATATTAATGCAATAGACAATATACACAAAAGAGTACAATGTTTCTCATGGCAAGATGACATAGTGCTCATCAAAGAAGCTAACTACAAATGTAGCGTATATCATGAAGTTTTCCTTGATTGTAGAGGCTCATGATGTTAAAATGTATTAGATGGAAATATAAGATCAACTTCATGTTCAAATGAGCTAAACACAAAGCAGTCAACTTCATCTTCATCAATCATGTAAAACATATCATCCTCACTCCCAAAGTCCATCGCAGCCTTAGTATTTTCTAATGTATAAAAATTCAAACACATCATACTCAAGATCTTATCTACATCACAAGCACATCCCTTAGAAGAGATCTTTCTAGAAGTAGACTAGATTTTTTATTATTTAAAATTCTAAACTTGATATCATTACACACCGACCATATTCCATCATAATTCTTAGCAAGTTTTTCAAATCTCATAATATCTAGTGTCTCAGACTCAGTAGAAAGATACAAGTCTTTCCAACTCCTCTCCTTTCAAGATAAACATTTTTTACCCCTATATGTTCCTAAGCTCTTAAAGGTCAAAACTATCATTGAGAAAGCCAAATTGATCTATATGGTTTTAGATGTGGATCTTATCGTCCAATAGTTGTACATGAATTTTCGCCAATAGGTGTTTTGTGTACGTTAGGGGACTTTTGTTTGAGTTTACTTCGGATATGATCAAATGCATAGATTTTCGTTAATCACATGTGTTCATTTCTCCTCATTCCTACTAACCATGCATGTAGTCTATATTCTGTGTTGTTGCAACTGGATACCCACTTCCAACAAGACCATCATATTAAAGAAAGGGTACAATTTAATTTTATATACTTGGTAGGTTCCCGAGCCTCAGGCAACGCGTGCGGTTAGAACTTCCACAACATTTGTCGTTAGAGGAGCTATTCGTGCAACTTGAACGTGAGATGTTTTAGTTTCTGGATCCATCAAAAGTAGGCAATACGACTTAGTTTGGGCAGACGGATAACAACATCAACAAGTGCAGAATGATGCACAATCTTTTGAACAATATGTATTCAAAATTCAAGAACATGCCGGCCAAGGATCAAGTGACTTGGTTCCGACATTTCGCGGTATATAGATTAAACTTCTTATAATTTAATTTAACGAAAAACTTTTGAATATATAGTTACTAATTTAAAAGCTTTTGAATATATAGTCACTAATTTAATATATAGTCTGGTCATCCAGTTAGGGTCAAGACTTTGGATCAATTCGATGATGTGGAATATTGGTTTTTCGGACGTAACGTGGAAATTAAAAAAAAAGTGATATCAAGGATATATCCTTTTATAAATATTTGAAGATCCTTAACAACATGAACTTAGATAAAAATTTTAGAAGATTTAGCGGAGAACTATATAAGAAGACGAGTCTTATTTCTAGGCTTGATCTTGAAATTTAAAAGGCTGCAATATGAAATAAAATAAAAAAGATCACAAGCCCGTGGTTAGTATGCTTGGCCTTAGAACCAGCTCTGCTTCTAGGGTAACACTTGAATAGATAATTCACTACAAAAAAAACACGGGCATTCTGACGGGCATATCCGTCAGAAACCCGTTAGAAACGCCCGGAACTGACGAACAAATGACGGATTTTAGCCGTCCATTCTAAATGGTCGGTAATACAAATCCGTCACTTTTTTCGTCAGAAATTTATGACGGATAGTTACTGACGGACTTATTGACAGATTATGTACATCAGTTTCCTGTCTGACGGAAAAAGTGACTGTTTATTACTGACGAATTTAAAAAATAGTTTTTTAATTAATTTTAATTTTGAATCATTTTTATAAAAAAATAATTATAAATTAAATTTTAAAATATCAAAAAATTAAAATTAAAAATATTAATAAAATTAAAATTTAAAATATTAATAAAATTAAAATGCAAAATATTATCAAATTCTAAAATAGACAAAAACAAATAAATGTTTTCAAGAACCCCCGAACTGTTGCGACATTTGTTACATAAACGCATTCATCTTCTCTTGCATCTCAACTTGCATCCTCATTTGATCTTCCCGCATCTGTCTCATTTGAGCTTCGCGCTCCTCTTGTGCCGCCTTCATCTCGGCCATCTGCTGCTTGACGGCCGCCAACTCCTCGTCTTTCCTCCTTAGCTCATCATCCCTAATAGAGTCCCTTTCTTGCCGGGATCCCGATCCAAGGAAGCAGTAGCTTGTCATGTTCCCGAACCCGTAATAGCGACCCTTCGACTTCTTCGTCTCCTAAAACAAAAAAAATATTGTATTATTATTGAAAATTTTAAATGGTATATAATTTAATGTAAATTTTACTTACCTGAGAGAGAACTTGATATTGCGTCTCCAAGGGGATTTATTCATCTTTTGATGATTGAGATGACCGGATTTCCTCGAATCGTTTTTTTTTTTTCGTTTCCACCAACTCCCGCGCAAGCTGATCTTGAATCTCCCCGGTCTTCTTGTTGGTGTGGAGATCTTTTATAATCTCAAGTGGCGTCGGATCACAGCCAGTCTTCTCTCTCAGTTTAACAATTAAAAGGTTAAAATGTAAACTTAATTGAAATTTGAAAATTAGAATTCAAAGTAAAACGTACCAAATCTCTATGTCGGGTGAATGAACTCTTCGCACCAGAGTACGTCGTAGCAATCCCCCTCCATCTCGTTCGCTCATTCGGTTGCCCCTGTTCAAGACAGACAACCCTTGCGTTCCTTCCATACTCCAGTAGGTGATGTAGCCTTGCAGGAGTCTATCGGGAATTTGTTAATGCTGCTTCCCTTCCTTCACTCACGCATCCTTCCAGGATTAGATGTGGTTGCTGAAAACTCTGCCCGTCTTACTCTTGAACTTCTTCTTCATTATACTCGTCATCACGGGGCTCCAGTTGGATTCAAGCTACATAACGCACAAATTTAAAGTTAGCAACTTATAATTTGACTTTAAAATTAACAAACGAATCAGAAACTTACCGCGAAGCAGTAAAACCAATAGTCGCGATCCTTGGGAGGCATATCAACAAACTTCGGATAGGGACGACGTAGAAGATTGTGCATCATTCTCGCGGTACACTTCGTGATCCCATTTTCTGAAACCGGAAACCACGTCGTACCTTCCCTGCAAGAGGGATCCAGGAAAGGCAACCGCTCCCGTCCCGGCTGGAGCAGTAACTGCTCATTCGGCATCCACGGCTGGTGTTGCGGATCCTGCGGATCCTCAGGATGCTGTTTGGGTGGTGGGAGATGTGGTTTTGGATCACCAAACAAAGTGAATTCCACCACAAAATTTACGTCCATAGAAGGTTAAATCTCAGCTAGTGAACCATTCCCAATCGATTGTAGTGGTACATGGTCATAAACGTCTTTTATCATTCTTCTATGATTGACTTGTGTTACCGTTATCCAAGGATCGTTCCTAGCTGAGATGCATGGGTACCTAATGTAAGATACCTGCACATTTGTTGACCATTATTATGTTATAATGACGGTATAAGGAGGTATTAAATAAAGACAATATTAATGAAAATTTTACCAAATCTGTTTGTGAAGCAAGAATAAAAGGATCATATTTCCCAATTTTTCTGCGCGAGTTTATCGAAGTGACGCCAAACTTGTCTACTTTGACACCTCGACCGTCAGTTGGATCATACCAATCATACATGAAGACAACACATCGCATGTTCAACATCCCTGAGTATCAGACCTCCAATATCTCTGGAAGAATGCCATAGTACACAACATCTCCGGAAGTAGACGAAATGCCATGGTCTAATGTTGTCCTTTCCCTACCCAATTCGTGAACCTTAAATGTGAATCCTCTAGTGCAATATCTTGGGTACGACGTAACAATTTTTTCGGCCCTCTCACGATTTCAAGCAACCTGGTGGGAAACGTTTAGTAGATGTTACCTCTCGTATCTATAAACATTTAAAAATTTTAGAAGATGTGGAAAAATAGTTTTGTAGTTAGCGATTGACCAAACACTTACACAATATTGTAGCCACTTGTAATACTCTTCTTGTTTATGAGATTCTATTTCATCCTCAGACTCATATTCTTACCTTTTCCACTAAGTCGCCCAATTTGTTAGAACATACTAGGGACATAAGCATAATATGTAGGTTGTTGTCCACCATCGTCATGTCGACTTGTTCTACGGCTTCTCGTTGCCACATCTCTTGGAAAGTAATATTCTGCAAAATTAGCGGCTTCTTTTTTGATGCTCTGTGCCACAATAGACCCCTCGACTCTGCTAAGATTTTTGACCTTCTTCTTCAGGTGGAACATGTACCTCTCAAAAGGATACATCCACTAATATTGAACAGGGCCACCAAGTGGTGCTTCACGAGGAAGGTGAACCGTTAGATGTTCCATAACGTCAAAGAACGACGGTGGGAAAATCTTCTCTAAGTCGCAAATGATCATTGGTATAGTCCTCTGTAACATGGAAATACCATCTGCGGTAAGTGTTCTTCGGCTAATGTCACGGAAAAATGCTCCAACCGCTGTAGATGTAAATAACTATATAAGTAAAAGAAATTTATAACATATAAGTAAAATACACACATATGACTACATTTATACCTACGATGGCTACAGGAACATCTTTCGGCAGGAGATGCTCAAATGCAAAAGGGAGAAGGCGTTGCATAGCTACATGCCAATCGTGGCTTTTCATCCGATATCAATACAATTTCTCAAATTAGATGTGTATCCATCGGGGAATTTGACCCTATGAATAATCAAGTCGAAGAACTCAGACTTTGCATTCTTAGACAATCTAAATGCAGGAATTGGAAAAACTCCATCATCCGTAATGTGAAGCTGAGGACGAGAACAAATATCCGCCAAGTCTAACCTAGACTTGAAATTGTCTTTCGTCTTCCCTTGGACATCAAGCATGGTGTTCATAATGTTGTCGAAGAAGTTATTCTCTATGTGTATCACATCTAGGTTATGTCTAAACAAATGGGTTTTCCAGTAAGGCAACTCCCAAAATATGATTTTCTTGTACCAATTATGGTTTATACCTGCATACTCAACAATTACGTGTCCACTCCCACCAATATTTGCATCATTGGTCATTTCAACACCATAATCTCCATTTGGGTTAATATCTGTCCGCCATCTAATTCAGGCGGTGGACCTGAATAATGAAGTAGATCGACGATATGGATGACTCGGGGGGTTAAAACTGTCTATAAAAATCAAACCAACAAGTTTTTCATACATTTTTCACCTGGAAGGAATCAGTGTTGTCGTTACAATATAGACATGCTAGTTTCCCATGTGTTGTCCATCCAGATAGCATCCCATACACTGGGAAATCACTTATAGTCCACATAAGAATCGCACGCATCTTAAAATTTTGTTGTAAAGACACATCATACACATGTTCTCCGTAATCTCATAACATCTGCAACTCATATATCAAAGGTTGCAAAAACACATCAAGCGATCATTTTGGATGTTCCGGCCCTAGTACAAGAACAGAGACAAATATAAACTCTCGGTTCATACACAATAATGGCAGCAAATTACAAGATGTGACGATGACCGGCCATAGAGAACACTGTCTACCATGCTTGCCAAATGGGCTGAAACCATCTGTACTTAATTCGAGATAGACATTCCATGTCTCGCTTGCAAAATCTGGATATGTAGCCTGAAAATGACGTCAAACTTCTACATCAGAAGGATGTGTAATCTCTCCATCAAATCTATGTTCCACATGCCATCTCATTGCTGCAAATGTTCTCGCAGATTGATAAATCCTCTTCAACCTATCTGTTAGTGGTAAATACCACATCCTCATGTATGGTATTGAAACTCTACCGCATGTATCTTTATACCTTGTTTTTTAGAGTATCGACATCGAGTTCGGGTATCATCACGTCTCCAATAAATCATACAGTTCTCGATGCACACATCTATAACCTGGTAAGGCAATCCAAGTCCTGACACAAGTTTTTGTATCTCGTAATATGAACCTGGAGCATTGTTATCCTATGGCAAGATATCCCCCATCAACTTGGCTATTGCGTCAACTACATCCTCATGCAAGTTATAATCCGTCTTTATACCCATCAACCTACTAGCAGATGATAAAGGCGAATGACCATCACTACATTCACTATATAATGGTTGATTCGCTGCATTTAACATATCAAAAAACTGTGGTGCTTCTAAGTTTGGTTCTTCATAAGAAACCTGAGCCTTCTCTATGTTTTCTCTATAAACATCATTAACCATTTGAACTGTAGCTGCCCCAACATCTAATTCCATTCTAGGTGCCTCAACATCTAATTCCGTTCTAGGTTCCTCTATCCTATATGTCACTGAAATGCTACTGCTACTACTAGCAACAATATCAGGTCGTTCTCCATGTAAGTATCAAACCTTATAACTCGGCAAAAACCATTCATATACAAGTGTTTCTATACTATGTCTATCCTAACATGATGACTATTTCGACATAAAGAACATGGACATGTTAACTTACGACTGTTTTTCCCCCGAGGTTGTCGACACACTAATTCCCTGAATTCCATCACACCATTCACATATTCCTCATTCAAAATATTTGTCTCTGGATTCATCCTCCCACCATCCATCCATGATCAAGAATAAGGAGGAGTTGACATTTTATAACTATTTTTGTGAAATTGTGTGTGAAATAATGAGAGGAGGTCTTCTGGTTATATAGAAAAATTTTTTACAGATTTATGACGGCAAATTCTGTCAGAAATATCGAATATATCTGTTGGTAACGACTAACAACAGATAGTTTAAATCGAGGAAATTTACTAACGGCATTTGTGACGGATTTCTGACGGACATCACCTGTCAGTAATAATCCGTTAGAAAACCCGTCAAAAATTTATTGACGGTCACATTTCTCGTCACTCTTTTCGTCAATATCTATGACGGGTTGTTTTCCGTCAGAAATCTCTGTCACAAATCTTCCGGTTTTTTTGTAGTGATTAGGTCTTGTGGCGTGATTACATGTGAAATATGTTATCACTTGGAAAAACAAGTGAGTGTGACACATCTGTTGATGTGTGTAAAATGAGTATATATTGAGAACTGATTAGTGTCGAGTCAATAGTTCTTGTTGTAAAATTATTATGATTAAAAATATATATATAAGACTATTTAAATGATTCTTAAAAAAGTGTTTATACGTGTTTAAGGTATTGTCTCTATTTACATCATCTTCAATGTAGACGTCTTCAGAGGAAATAGAACTTCCTTATCATATAGATGATGATTGCAACTAGAAGTTAATCGTTAATTTAAATGTAATTACAATTTGATTTTAAAAAAAGACTTACAAAGTCAAGACTTTGTTTATAAAGTCAAGAATAAAATGTTACAGCAAAGAAATTTCATCAACATTTCGTACACGCCTTAAGTTTCCAGGTAATTGCTATAGAAATAAGCAAGATATGAGTGAATGTAATCTTTCTTCAAAAAACCTTATCTTTAAATCAAATCCATGTTGTGAAAACGGTATTTTCCTGGTCTACATGATTAATTCTTTAGTAATGTATTTTACTTTTAAAGTTCATTTTGTCCAATTTTGTCCAAGAATTTCAGAAAACTAACTCTTGATAGGAAGAAAAATGAGAGTGGCGGTCATCGGAGGGGGAATAAGTGGGTTGGGAAGTGCCTACGTTCTTGCAAGAGAAGACGGAATTGAAGAGATAGTTTTGTTCGAAAAGGACGAGACTCTAGGAGGCCATGCCAAAACGGTGCGTTTTGATGGCGTTGACTTGGACCTTGGATTCATAGTCTTCAATCGGGTACGTAGGCGTGTACTACCTCTCACTTTCTCACTCGAATAATAATATAACCATTATAGTTTTTTTTAATAAATAAAATAGTGAGTTTAAGCAAGATTACTATTTGCAATTCAAGAATCTAAATTTTGAAATTGAAATTGGTGTGAACCTGCAATTTAAAAATAGAAATAATTGGCTAGATGGACATTTTTTACTTTCGTAATTGACAAAATAGATACCTTTTAAAAGTTATTAGCATTAGGTAATTTTCTTGTATAAATATAAGTGTCTATTTTTTCCTTTATTTACTCATTTCCATTTATTTCTATTTTTTCAATTGGTTAACATATAATAATTTTTAAAAAGCTCTTGAATTTAATAACTCCAAAATCATGAAACCGTAAGTTAATTTCAATATCGTCATTTTTTTATTCACCAAATTTCGTTCACCATTTACCAATCATCATTTACCATTCACCATCTAAACTTACCATTCATAAACTCTAATGTATCGTTCACAGTTACTAATTCACCATTCACCGCGAAAATAACGTCATCAACATAAAAAAAAAATGATATAGATAGTAAAATAGTGTTTTGCGTCAATATTTTTTTGGATAACATTTTATTTTCTTTTTCAATAGCTGAAATATAATTTAATTTAAAAAGATAAATCATAATTTAATTAATAATAGTTAAGTTAAGAAAAGTTTCCAAAAATACAAGGTTAATTTCAACAATATTCAAAACAATTATAGTACATTATTTTCTAACTCGATAAATAAAAGTATTCTATTTCATATTATAAAAGTAAAAATACCTATTTTACTAAATTTTTCTTAAAAATATAAATATTTTCAAGCGTTGATTGTAAACCATTAAAATTGTAATCGTTCGATGACAAAAAGAAATTGTAATCATTCATCATCGTGAACGATGACAATTCTGGATTTGAAATATTGTAAATTTTGGTATAAAAAATTACAACTATTGAACTTGAAACAATACCATTTTAAATATTAAATATTGTGAGTTTTCGTTGTGAAATATTAGAGCTATTCATATCCAACTTTTGACCACAATAAAAGGGTGTGGAGAATAACAAATAAGACATGTGTAGGCCCTGTATTTTTACCGGTCATTAGCGACAGCGATTTTTTATGTTGTTCATTTTGCTGTTGCCGCGACAGCGACAGCGACCAGCGATACCTTATGTTGTTCGTTTCGCAGTCGCTGCGATAGCGACAGCCTGTTGCTGCGACTGCGAAACGAACCCAGACAAAGAGATTCATTCAAATTCAAAGCCACAATAATTCAAAAAGTCATTCGTGGATTAGAAAAAGCATCCAGAAAAGAAGACATTTGTGGATCCTGTAAGTCAAACAGACAGAGAGAGACTCATTCAAATTCAAAGCCACAATAATTCGAGAAACAAACTACTCGGAAACACAGACTATAGAGAATCACTTCTCTAACATGTACTAAGGCATTATGCATTTTCCCGCAAAAAACGTAGAAACACATTTTCTCGAAAACTGCAGAAACTCGTCTTCCTGCAAAAAACACGGAAACGCGTTTTTCCGAAAAAAAAACCGAAAATGCGTTTTCTAACAAGAAAAATGCGGAAACGCGTTTTCCAACAAAAAAACAAATCGCATTTTCCCGCAAAAAAAAGCAGAAAGACGTTTTTCGTAAAAAAGCAAAAACGTGTTTTCCGTAAAAAATCGAAAACGCTTTTTCCCGCAAAAAGTGTGGAGACGCGTTTTTCCGCAAAAAACGCATTTTGTTTAATTTAATAAATTTATTTATATATTTTTATTATTTTAATTTTTTTATAATTTTATTTAATTTAATAATTTATTTTATTTTTTAAATAGGTGTCGCTGCGACCAGTC
>OVBE01015903.1:0-11210 GCA_900406425.1 Iberis pinnata | reverse complement strand
AGTTATGATTGTAAATATTTAATCAAAAGCGACGTTTAAGGAAAAATGGCAAAAAAATTTACACTTTTATGACTTCGTTGCAGGTGAAGCAGTGTCACAACTAGAATATGCAAGGGTAATCGGAAGTCTAATGTACTTAACAAACTGTACTAGACCTGATTTAGCGGACACAGTAAATGTACTTAGTCGCTACACCAGTAATCCAGGACATAAAAAATGGAAAGCCATAACAAGAGTGTTGAACTATTTACGTTACACCAAAAATTATGGTCTGCATTACGGTAAAGAACATGCAATTTTAGAAGGATACAGTGATGCAAAATGGATTTCCGACTCTAAAAACTCAAAATCCACGAGTGGATATATCTTTACACTCGGTGATGCAACAGTGTCCTAGAAATCTTCCAAACAAACTCTGTTAGCCAGATCGATCATGGAATCTGAGTTCATAGCTTTAGAACAAAAGAAGCAGAATGGCTTCAAAATTTCTTGGAATATATACTGATGTGGGATAAACTAGTGCCAGCATTACGTGTACACTTTGATAGTCAATCGACTATAGCTCGGGCACTGAATACCCTATATAATGGTAAGTCTCGTCATATAAGACGGCGACATAAAACCATTAGACATTTGATCTCAAGCGGTGTAATCACGATCGACTTCATCAAATCAGTAGACAACCTAGCAATTCCGTTTACTAAAGGTCTGTCATGAGATTAAGTGGTCAAATCATCAAGAGGAATGGGTTTAAAACCTACAAATTAAAGAGGAAGCTTGATGGATACCCAACCTAAATGACTGGAGATCCCAGAAAATAGGTTAAAAGGGACAACGAAATCGATCTGAATCTGATAACGCACTATGAAACTTATGTTTTTACCCATATCCTAAAGACGATAAACAGTGCAAACATGTATGTCATAAGGTTAAGCATAAGCTTTTAATGATTCCACACCTTGTAATAGTGGAGTACAACAAGATACTTCTTAAAAGAGCTACTGGCTAATCACCTTGTGAGTGTGAAATGGGGTCGTTTCTAGGAGAATGAAGGTCAAGCTATATTCTCCAAGTTCACTCATAAAAAACCAGGCATGTTCAAGGCCAAAATTAACACAATAGAGAACTTAGTTCTACGAGAAATAAAACTGGGTTATAACTGTTTTCTCGGTTTACATCAAAGCTCAGGTGGTTCAAGACATCATGTTCACCTTCTGAATGAGTAAACCCGATAGATATTAATAATGAGCGGTTCAAAGCTGAAAAACGCTACCTACTCAGACACAGCGAATTTTCGCATGTATTGTAGAGTAATTTCTATTCGTGTGGGGGATTGTTGGAACTCTAAAATTGGATAGTGAATTTTACCTATGTTCTGGCGAGTTCTCCGGTGAAGACGTTCACCGGAATGACGGGATTATGAGTGCATCAGAATCCTTGTAACGAGCACTATAATATGGAATATTCATTTGTCAAATTTAAGTGTATGTTGACTAAGTTTAAAATGTGTTATTATCGCAAATTCTAGGAATATTTTTTTCTACTAGTATAAATATGGAAGAGTGCATGTTTATGTTCAATTGGTTTGGTTACACTATGATGTATTGGAGAGAGATGGGTCACCCATACGCTCGCCACCACCGCCGGCTGACGCGACGCGGGTCGCGGGTCGCAGGTCGTTGGGTCTCTGGATCATTGGGAATGTCCTAGTCCTAGTCCTAGTCCATCAAAATATATTTTTTTGGAGAAAATTTCTATGGACTTTTTCTATGGATTTTGGGTCCAAAAATAAATTCGTTGTCGGTTCGATTTACTAAAATTAAACCGGACCAGAACTCGAACCGAAATTAATTTCGGATCAAAAATATCTCTCCAACTTGCGTGATTGACTGAGTCCATAACGACTCCCGGATTTTTTGCCTCGATTCACTCTGCAAATCTCGGGCGCGTTCTGCACGATCTCAGCCGTTTGGAATTCAGGGTTCCTCTCTCCTTTAAAACTCGATCTCGTCTCATTTATTCTGCAACTTTTTAATACACAAAAAATCCCTCACAGAATCCTCTCGACTTCTCTCTCATATTTCTCGTAAGTCATTATCCCGAGATTACATCGTAGAACCGTAAGTTCGTTGACTCTGATATCGAGTGTAGCGAATCGGTTTCATAAGCGATTGTATCCTGAGATTCTTGAATCGCCCATAAACCATCATACGAGTTATAGAATTAAAGAAAGAGATCATATCTCGACTGCGCTTCTTTTTTTTATCGCGTTTTAATCGTTTTCTCATCGTAGTTCCTTAATCCGGTTTTTACCGTCATACAAATATTATTAAAAAGTTCAAAAAATGGAGCGGACAGACGTGACAATTCGGCACTCGCAATGGTTCGGTCAGGGACATACACGACAGTTCGGCACTCGCAACAGTCGTTTTGGGCTTGTTGGGCCAAGAAATAGGCCAAAATTTGGGCCATGAAATAGGCCAAAATTTGGGCTGGAATTTTAATAATTTTATTTGCAAAAAGAACTTATTTAGTGGACCTTCAGTCCAATCTAGTCGAACCGAACCAAACCAAGCCGAGCGGGCTACAACGGCGGCACGCGCATGTATAGTCCTTCTCTTTCTTATACCATGCATAGTGTTCTTTTACTACTCACTTGTGAGCATGACATGAGACACTCTATATATACTACTTTAAATTTTTCCTTCCAAGCAATGTGAGACTTATGAAATTGTTGACTTTTTCATGTCCCAACTATCATACTTTGACATTACATTTCTCATTCAATATGACTTCAATTTTAATAAATGAGTATACCATTTTAAAGTCCAAGCTCCATGCTTTTCAATGAACTCATAATCAGTTAGTTCCGGGCAACGACCTTCCCAGAATATTCGCCGAAAAAGTGATGATTAGTCACTTGTAAAAATTAAAGTTCCAACACACACACACACATATGTATATATATTTGTGCTAATTGGTTTTTGAATGCTTAAAAAACTTCCTTATATGATTTAAGAAACAAAATGTATAATTTCATCTCTTTAAACAATACAAAACATTCGTAACGTATAATTTATAACACAATAGAATTTTTAACACGCGTCAAAAGAAAGCAATAACAATTTAATTTGGTTAGATTTAGTTTCCATAAAATATTTTATCGTTTAGTAAAAAATTGGCAGCAAATCTAAAACCTCAGTGGTTCTTGAGCCATATTCTTCCCCCGATCAATTCTCAGGCAAGTTACTTGCAATATCATCTTTATTGGTTTAACAAAACTCTTCAAAATTATATTTTCTTCAGTATTATAGAATCTGCAATGACTCTATCTTTCATAAGAAAGTTGTTATGGTTTATTGTTTATCATTTTAACCATCAATGTTTAAGAAACCTTACGTTTGGGGTATTTTAAAATATTTTTCAACTATAAACCAAATTATCTAAAGCGTTGAAAAGATTTTTATGCTTTTTATTTTCACCTAGCGTCAAAAATNACCTAGCGTTAAAAAGTTTATAAACTTATTTGGTACAAATGCATGTCATAGCCTACTTTTTAATAAAATATTTTTTTTATACATGCGTCGATAAATTTATGTGTGAAAATTTAAATATTTAACAAACATCCTTATAAGATTAAAAAAAATCAAATATATATACTACGTTTCTTGTAAAAAATACAAAACATTCGTAACGTATAATTTCTTATTTTTAAATATTATTAAAAAATGTAACACGCACCGAAAGAAAATATTAAAAATTTAATTCCAATTAACAAAATTTATATAAAATCAATAATTTATCGTTTCGTAGAAATTGGTAACGAATCTAAAACACAATTAGTCCATTAAACAGTACAAAAATTTAATTATAATAAATATATAAAGTAAAACGAAATTTAGAATACTGTAATTTTGGTTTCCTCCTAATTATTTTATGACCTTATTTGTTCACCTTCCTATCTAATTAATTATCTAACTGGTCCGTTGTAAACCAAAAATATAAACATGTTTAAGCTTTTTTGAAGCTCTTAAGCTATTTATAATATAGTTTATAAACCAAGATTTAGTTTTGGGATATTTTAAGATATTTCTCAACTACAAACCAAATTTTGTGAAAGGTCGAAGAGATTAGAAACACATTTGCTAAAAATGCATCTAAGAACCTACATTTTTATACTTTTATCTTTACCCTTTTTTAGATATTATAGTTGTTTTCAGACATACTGTTAGAACTGCAAGTACCGAATTGATAAAATGATTTATAATTTGCAAACGGGAAATAAGAACAATAAGGAAATCGATCATTTATATGAAATCGGAGTCGAGATTTCTCTCTTTACTTAATTCAATAAATCGTTCGTATTGTGACGGTTCGATATGATTTTGAATCCCATGATAAAACCGATAACAAATCTGGCGTAAAATCTCGAAACATTTACAGTGGTAGGATTGATGCCGGAGTTTTGGACGGAATTGAAACGAGAAGTCGGAAATCTCAAGTGTTTTTATTTTATGTACTGACAAATTAATTGTTTGTGTCCGAATGAATTTCCAGAGGAGATGACGTCACGCTTTTATATATAAAAAAAGGGGAGCGAACAGACGCAACGATCTAGCGCTTGCAACGGTTCGGTCAGGGACATACACGACAGTTCGGCGCTCGCAACGGTTTGGACTATTGGTGTTCGTTCTGGGCTTGGTGGGTCAAGAAATAGGCCAAAATTTGGGCTGAAATTTTAATAATTTTTTTTTTACAAAAAGAACTTATTTAACGGACCTTCAGTCCAATCGACCAGAACTGAAAAAAGCCGAGCGGAGCGGGCTACAGCGGCGGCACGTGCGCGTATAGTTCTTCTCTGTCTCTCTTAGACCATGCATAATGTCATTTTACTACTCACTTGTGAGCATGACATGAGACACTATATATACTTATACCTCATATTTCTCATTCAATAGGACTTCAATTTTAACAAATGAGTAGTTCATTTTAAAGTCCAAACTACAAGCTTTTCAATGAACTCATAATCAGTTAATTATGGGCAACGACCTTCCCAGAAAATTCGCAGAAAAAGTGATGATTAGTCACTTGAAAAAATTATAGTTCCAACACACACATATATATTTATAAATTTGTGCTAATTGGTTTTTGAAAGCTTAAAAAACTTCCTTATATGATTTAAGAAACAAAAATGTATAATTTCATCTCTTTAAACAATACAAAACATTCGTAACTTAAATTTATAACTCAATAGAATTTTTGACACGCGTCGAAAGAAAGCAATAACAATTTAATTTGGTTAGATTTAATTTCCATAAAATATTTTATCGTTTAGTAAAAAATTGGCACAAATCTAAAACCTCATTGGTTCTTGAACCCTATTCTTCCCCCTTCAATTCTAAGGCAAGTTACTTACAATATAATCTTCATTGGTTTAACAAAATTCTTCAAAATTAATTTTTTTTTTTTCAGTATTATAGTTTCTGCAATCACTCTATCTTTCATAAGAAAGTTGTTATCACGATGTTTATGATTTATCATTTTAACCATCAATGTTTAAGAAACCTTACGTTTGGGGTAATTTAAAATATTTTTCAACTATAAACCAAATTATCTAAAGCTATGAAGAGTATTTTGTTCTTTTTATTTTTACATAGCGTCAAAGAGTTTATAAACTTATTTGGTACAAATGCATCTCATAGCCTACTTTTTAATAAAATATTTTTGTTGTATTTTTTATATATGCATCGATAAATTTATGTGTGAAATTTTAAATATTTAACAAACTTCCTTATAAGATTAAAAAATCAAATTTGTATACTACGTTTTTTGTAAAAAATACAAAACATTTGTAACGTATAATTTCTTATTTTTAAATATTTTTTAAAAATGTAACACGCGCCGAAAGAAAATATTAAAAATTTAATTATAGTTAACAACATTTATATAAAATCAATAATTTATCGTTTCATAAAATTGGTAATGAATCTAAAACACAATTAGTCCATTAAACATTACAGAAATTTAATTATAATAAATATATAATGTAAATTAAAATTTAGAAGAATGTAATTTTGGTTTCCTCTTAATTATTTTATGAGTTAATTTGTTCAACTTCCTATATAATTAGTTACCAAACTGGTCCATTGTAAACTAAAGATATAAAAATGTATAAGATTTTTTGAAGCTCTTAAGTTATTTATAATATAGTTTATAGACCAAGATTAAGTTTTGGAATATTTTAAGATATTTCTCAACTACAACCAAATTTTGTGAAAGGTCGAAGAGATTAGAAACACATTTGCTAAAAATGCATCTAAGAACCTACATTTTTATACTTTTATCTTTACAAATGCCAAAGGCATACCCAAGTTTCCAAAATTCCACCAGAGAACTTTAAAACGATATGCTCCCCATGGCCATTCATGAAATGGGGGTATGAATATAGTTAGGAAGCTACCCACAACTCCTGCTCAAAAGGTTTTTCTTCTGGTAGTAACTGACTACTTCTCTAAATGGGTGGAAGCAGAAGCGTTCACTCAAGTAACTGACTTTGAAGTAAGAAACTTCATATGGAAAAATGTTATATGCAAGTTTTGGGTTCCGAGCGAAATAGTTATTGACAATGGACCCTAATTCGCTAGCAACAAATTCAGAGAGTAACTCATCTCTTTCTTTCATTCTTACTTGGTGATATCCACTCTTTAGATCAACTTTGGAGAAGATAGTGAACCACTAAGCTCATCCAACATGTCATCCAAAGGCGGAATAGGGTGTCTATACTTGATAGTAATGTTGTTGATTGCGCTACAATCCACACACATGCGCCATGTCCCATCTTTCTTTGGCACCAATAGAACTGGCACAACACAAGGGCTAAGACTCTCTCGGATATATCCCTTGTACAACAAGTCTTGTACTTTTTTCTCAAGCTCCTTAGACTCCAAGGGTTCATCCTATTTGCTGGTCTGTTTTGGAGGATTGAGCCTAGTACAAGCTCTATTTGATGTTCAATGCCTCTCAATGGTGGTGGACCAAGTGAATGTTCTTCAGGGAATACATCTTTGAACCTTTTCAGCAAGTCAATGATCTCTTGGGGTTTTTCCTTTGCATATACTCCTACAAGTAACCCTTCTCTGAAGATCATAAGTATCACCACATAATTATGACTTAAATACTTAGAAACAACTTGAGATGAAACATAGAGATTCAACTTGTTTACCTCAGAATCCTTGGATAGTTTAAGTTGCATATCATGTACTTGAGATGGTGTTAAGGGTGCGAAAGTTTTACTTACGCTTATCATATGTGAATGAGTAGAAGTTGGTTTTGCCATTGTGTATTGCCTCTTTATCAAATTGCCACGGTCTCCCCAAAAGCAAGTGGTTTGCTTTCATAGGCACAACATCACAAATGACTTGATCATAGTACCTCCCAACACTAAATGGAATGGTAACTTGATCTGTGATCTTCAGGTCATTATCATCATTGAGCCATGTTAACTTGTGTGGCCTCAGATACTTGGACTTCTTGAGACCTAGCTTATCTACAAGGTACTTACTTGCAACATTAGTGCAAGAACCTACATCAATGATTAGGTTATATAACTTTGTGTTGATGGTACATCTAGTATGGAAGATGTTCTCCCTTTGAACAGTTTCAGGTTCCACTATTACATTTAAGACTCTCCTTGTCACTAGGAGCTTACCACTATTTGGATACTCCACTTCATCCTCATTCTCTTGTATGCTTTCATTAATCTCTTTTTGAAATTCATATCGTCCATCTTGAGTGAGTATCATCACTCTTTGGTTTGGGCATTCTCTTGCATAATGTCCTCTGCCTTAACACTTAAAACATGCTATGTCTCGAGTTCTAGTACTAGTATGAGATGTACCTTGTTCCAGATGTATTGGTTTAGACCTTTCACCCATTGGTTTCTTGAGCCTAGAATCTGTCTCCATTGGTTTAGCTTTGTGAAAACTCCTTTGTGGTTGTTGAGTATTGTTAGACTAGTTGGGTTTGATTCTAATGTTTCTTGACAACTTCCTCTTTATATGCTGCCAGCTTGAATGGCTAGATGTAGTAGATCTCCGAGGTCTTGATATAGTTGTTTTTCCACCTTTCTAGCTATCCTCTCATTGAGTCCATCTATGAATTGAGCCATGACAGATTCTTTGGTCTCATCCAATTCCAGCATGTTCTTTACTTTCTCAAATTCTTCAAAGTACTCTTCAACTGACATGTTTCTCTGCACAAGTGTACAAAACTTCTTTTGTAAGTCTCAGTAGTAATAAGGTTGTACATACCTTTTTCTTAAGTTGAATTTCATGTCTTTCCAATTGTTGATGGGTAGATGCCTATGTCTTCTTCTTTTAGCTACTTCTCCGTCCCACCAGGATAATGCACTCTCTGTGAGTTGAGTAGTTGAAGATGCTTTCCATCCTTCTTTCCCAATCTAAGTAAGCACCTGGATTAACTTTATCATCAAGAGTATATGTAATTAACTTGATATCATTAGCATTATGATTAGGAAGAGGTTCTTCAAACTCTCTGCCCCTATGGTTAGGATTTTTTAGCCTTTGGAACCGGTTTGGTTCTGGTGGATTGTGTTGTCTCAGATGATGATTGTGTGGAGGAGGATCATCTTCAAGCTTATGCATATCTATATCAACCGGTTGGTTAAGGTCCAATGGAGGTTGTTGTGTTAGTGGTTGCTCCATCCTGGCCATTCTTTCTCCTAAAGCATGTAGTTAGTTCTCCCATGTTCCTATACTACACTTAACAAACTAATAAAGTGCAAGGGAACTAAAGGCAGTAGCTCAAGTCTGTGTCAAATAATCAAACAGAAACAATGAAACTTGCAGCACAAGGAATTACGAAGAACACAGAAAACTTGCAGCTCAAGTATAAAGCAAAATGAAAGAGATGTGATGATAGCAATGGTCAGAGATATAAGTTGCGTTTAATTAGAAGAGAAAAAAATATATAATTTGCAATATTGCTCATTTCCTTTTCTCTATTCTTCTTCGTTTACTCTCTTCTGTCTGTAACAATACTACGATAAACACTCAAGAACAAAAGATTGTAATTAACGTAAGCAGCAATAACTCAGTGAAAACAAACTGTTTTTTCTATGGATTTTTTTTTTTTGTTTAAAGATGCAAGTTTAAACAAGAACAAAAATCTAAAACAACTAAAATAAAGGGAAAGAGAAATCGATCCAGATGTTTAGGAACTTTTGGCTCTGATACCAGATGATATAAGATTCATTGGAGGTTGGATCTCAAGAGCTTGACAATGACTTGAAGAGAGGAACTTGGGTTACACCTTCTTGTTGTTCAACGCAAACTAGATTCAAGTAGCTGTTCTAGGGGAGCTTTCTACTTGAATATGGATCCCGGAAAGTGAAAAATCGCCACTAAGTTGATGGAAAAACTTAGATAAGTCACGAAAATGCTGAAGCTTCACGGGGAATCCGCACAAGAAAGCTAGAGCAAAGGAAGTAGACGACAACTAATTTTAGGTTTAAGAGAATTTGTTTCTTTATTGATAATAGGTTGAAAGTACAAAGGTCTCAAAGGAGCTTTATATAGGAGCTCATAGACCATGCCTTCTAGACAAATAAAAAAAACCAGAGCGTTTAAACTAAAACAACTGAAGAAATAAAAACAATAGGACATTTAATCAAAAAATAGCCTAAAAATGACTAAGTCCTGCAACACATGAAACAAATAGCTCATTAGTCTAATCATAATTAATTGACTCACCTTGAATGATGCTTAGAATGTTGAGAGTCTTCCTATTGTTGATCAAAGGCCATTCACTTCAGAAATTCTGCTTTAGCTTCTTTGACTTCAAGATCTCTTCTTGGTCTTCTTGTTCCATGTCTTCTTGTTTGATGAGCAATGCTTGTACAGCTTGGTTGAACTTCTTGGTTGCTGATCTTGTTCTTGGTGGAACATATATGGTTGGGACTTCAATTGCTTCACTTGGTGCATTCAGGTTCATGTCCTCATCAAGAGAATGCGTTGAATGAAGGCACTGAAAACAAAGAAAGAGAGCAAGAGAAGATGAATGCAACAAGGTGATTCGACTGAAAACACCGAGACAAATACAAAAGAGAAGGAAGATTAGGCCAAAGGTTGTTTAAGAAGGTAACACAAGAATACCACCGGTTTAAGAAGGTTCTTAAACTTCTTAAACAACCTTTTGAATGGATTTTAATTCATATATATATATATATACCAGGAACTAGAAAAAGATGAATATCGACCTCAAACCGAGTCTTATAAATTTTGGTAAATTTTCGAACTATATTACACTAATTTTTAGGTATGATTATGAATCATCTTGTAAAATCCAAACTATGATAATGCAGCTCGAAGACTCGTAAGCACAGCAAAAGAGGTGCTACCAGATAAAACAAAATGATAGTGACGTACAAAAACCGAAAATAGATTTAAATAAATAACCTGGTGATGATGATGATGACACATTACAAAGATTTTCTAATGTGAATAACGATGCTGTTATCTTATCTCCACCAAAATCTCATTCATCTGAAAAGAAGACTAGGGACATTCACATTTTAATGAGTTGTTGCTTGTTAAGTAGTCAGAATGTCGCTAGTCATCTTTTCAGATGAATGAGATTCTGGTGGAAATGAGATAATACCATCGTTATTCACATTAGACAATCTTTGTATTTTGTCATTATCATCATTGCTTGAGACTCATTACAAGATGAGATCTCTAGAACAAGTTCCTGTTACATTACGATTTCAACACATTCTTTATCCAATTAATGATAGGATCTGGTCCAAGACGACCATCACAAACCCTAAGTGAGAATCTATTTAAAAAGTAGAAATGTAAAAGTTGAATTTTCTTAATTTTTGTCAAATGTCAAAGAAAAAATAAAACTTTTCTTGCATTTAGATCTTTAGTTAAAGAAAAATGAGTGGTTAATGATTTTTATTTTGGATGAATCTTGCTTCTTCATCAGAATTTAAATATAATATTCGCATATACGCAGTACAATGTCTTTTTATTATGGTTTAAATTAGGAAATTCCAAAAATGTCATAAATTGGTGACAACTAAACCGAAATGCCATAAATGTGTGAGTTCAAAGAAAATTCCAAAAACGTGAGACAATGTGGCAAGCGTAAAATGACCAGCGTACCTTTGTCGGATGTTTAAATTTTTG
>OVBE01015902.1:0-11210 GCA_900406425.1 Iberis pinnata | reverse complement strand
TGGGACAACTTTAGTCATGAAGTCACCATTGCTAACTGTATCCAATGAAAGTTGGTGCTTATGATCTGAGAAACCATGGTGGAGGCACTCACTGAGATTCTCGTTAAATCGTTCTCAAGACTCATAGAAGAATTCGACATGGCCTTGCTAAAACTGGAGATTTTTTTTTTGTAGAGTATTGGTTCTGGTAGTGGTGCAGATTTCCGTTAGTTAAGGAAAGTAAAGGAAACCCTAACTTTCCCCGAGGTCCCAGCTTTCTGTGAGCCAAATGTATACGAGATCAGAACACGACAATAAGTAATAAAGATACGAAATTAAAAGTACGAAGAGAGCAAAATAAATCTTATTTCGAATCAGCGTATGAGGTTTTAACAACAAGAGATAAGCCTTGGCTACGTGAGCTGTTGGCGAGTTCCATAGTACGAATAACCTAAGACTAGTAGACCTAATTGAGTCGTAGCTCGCTAACAAATCGGAAAATAACCTAATCCTCTAAGTGTTTGGTGCAGAGAAAAACATGTCTTGTGCTTTTCCTCCTCATCTCTCTCATATAGACTTCCAAGGTTGGTCCGCTTATCTTTTCGGCCTCCGATTCGAGTTCATTCTTACGTATAAATCTTCCTTTTAAAGTTCCTTCGTTTGAAAAAATATTCCTTTTCATATTCTCGTCTACCTTTCTTCGGAAATGTTCCTTTTATGATTTTTTCCATTGTTGAAGTGTTGTAAAACTAGGATAGACCTTCATACGTATTGGATCGGATTCTTTTCTGAAATCGTAACTGGGCTGTTATAGCATTTTAGGCCTCTTTGGGTCGCTTTTCGGTTTAGACAGTTCTACAATTCCTATCGGAGAACCAGTCTTTTGTACGATGATACAAGACTGATTCTGCGAAATAATAATGTCAACCGTATAGGTGAGATAACGTTAGAATTTATGTTAGCTCTATAACCGTTCCGAAGAACGATTAATTTGATCGCATAGCTAATATAATCCTCAGTGTTTAGGCTAACTATTATCGTTTTATATGATTAAATCTTATACAAAGGGATTTTATGATTCTTTCGCAAATCATAGAAAAATAATCGTATAGATAGGATAACTTCGATAATCAAGCTAACAGTTACCGTTTATACGATTTATTTGGAACATTATACGAAAGGAATGAATTTTACGGTTATTAGCATATAATTCCAAGGGAAACTCAAAACAATACGAAGTGAGAGACGACTTGTCCGAGTCATGATCTGCTCGGCCGTGTGTCATTCAGCTCGCCCATGGATGAGTTGAACATGTATCGTCCGTAACGTAAATAAGATCGTGTGTGGTTTTGCTCCCGAGATCGAACATGTATCGTTCATCTCCCGAGATCATGTGTGGTTCTGCTCGTCCGTAAAAAAACATATTCAGAACCAAAGCGTTTTTCTGGTGATCGTGGTTGCTTTTTGTTGTTCCGAAGCATATCTGTCAAGATCTTTCGTATTTTATGGCTCGGTTGGTTTGTTCTGTTGAGCTACCTAGATCAAAGTATGCACAACACAGGTCTCGGGATATGATGGCTATGTAGTTCAGTTTTTTGGATCGAGTGATTAAAATTTTAATGATGGTTTTTGACACATCAATTTTGTGGTGACCGTATTTGACCCCAACAATCCCTATGTTTGATTTACTAAAGACAACACTACAAGAAATATGGCTTTTCTTAGCGGTCCTTAAACGCTATTGATGGCTACCATGACGTTTTCTTAAACGCTCTGGCATCGCTCGTCATTGTAGGTCTAGCAATTTAGATAGAAAATATAACGTTTGCTATAATTAATAAATATACGATAAAATTTTCCTTGTTGAAATGGTTTAGGTTTATAATAGCGTCGTATACTTTTTGTTAAAGATTTTTAATAATAGGTTCCATATTTTATGTTCTATAGCATTTTATTTTTATTGTAATTGGGTTGCATCTATAGCAGTTTGATTTACAAAAATAGTTAAATATATGTTTTATTACTTTTTTGTAATTATCAAAAAATTAATATGATAATAACACTACAAGAAAACCGGGGGATTTGTGACGGAGATTTCTGACAGGAAACAACCCGTCATAAATATTGACGGAAAAATGACAAAAAACGTGACTGTCAATAAATTTTTGACAGGTAAACATCCGTCAAAAATTCTGACGGGTTTTCTGACGAATTATTACTGACGGGTGGCGTCCGTCAGAAATCCGTCACAAATGCCATCAGTAAATTTGCCTGATTTAAACTATTCTTTGTTAGCCGTTACCAACTGATATATTCGATATTTCTGACGGATTTTGCCGTCAGAAATCCCTAAGAAAATTTTCTATATAACCAGAAGACCTCCCTCATTATTTCACACATAATTTCACAAACATAGTTATTAAATGTCTACTCCTCCTTATTTTTGATCATTGATGAATGAGGAATACACAAATGGTATGATGGAATTCATGGAATTAGCGTGACGAGAACCTCGAGGAAAAAACAGTCGTAAGTTAACATGTCCATGTTCTTTATGTCGGAACAATCATCATGTTAGGATAGACATAGTATGGAACACTTGTATATGAATGGTTTTTTTCCAAGTTATAAGGTTTGGTACTTACATAGAGAACGACCTGATATTGTTGCTAGTAGTAGCGGTAGCATTTCGGTGACAGATAGGATAAAGGAACCTAGAACGAAATTAGATGTTGGGGCACCTAGAACGGAATTAGATGTTGACGCAGCTACGATTCAAATGGTTAATGATGTTTATAGAGAAAACATAGAGACGGCTCAGGTTTCTTATGAAGAACCAAACTTAGAAGCACAATAGTTTTTTTGATATTTTAGACGCAACGAATCGACCATTATATAGTGGATGTAGAGATCGTCATTCACCTTTATAATCTGCTAGTAGGTTGATGGGTATAAAGACAGATTATAACTTGCCTGAGGATTCAGTTGACGCAATAGCGAAGTTGATGAGGGATATCTTGCCAGAGGATAACAATGCTCCAGGATCATATTACGAGATACAAAAACTTATGTCGGGACTTGGATTGCCTTACTAGGTTATAGACGTGTGCATTGAGAACTGTATGATTTATTGGACACATGATGATACCCGAACTCGATGTCAATACTGTCAAAAACCAAGTTATAAAGATACAAGCGGTAGAGTTTCAGTACCATACAAGAGGATGTGGTATTTGCCAGTAACATATAGGTTGAAAAGGTTGTATCAATCTGCAAGAACAACTGCTGCAATGAGATGGCATGCGAAGCATATATTTGATGGAGAAATTACACATCTTTGTGATGCAGAAGCATGACGTCATTTTCAGGCTACATATCCGAATTTTGCAAGCGAGACAAAAAATGTCTATCTCAGATTAAGTACAGATGGTTTCAGCCCATTTGGGAAGCATGGTAGACAGTATTCTCTATGGCCGGTCATCGTCACACCTTATAATTTTCCGCCATTATTGTGTATGAACCGAGAGTTTCTATTTCTCTCTGTTCTTGTATCAGGGCCGGAACATCCAAAACGATCGCTTCATGTGTATTTGCAACCATTGATATATGAGTTGCAGATGTTATGGGATTATGGAGAACAAGTGTATGACGTGTCTTTACAACATAATTTTAAGATGCGTGCGGTTCTTATATGGACTATAAGCGATTACCCAGCGTATGAGATGCTATCTGGATGGACAACACATGGGAAACTAGCATGTCCATATTGTAACGACAACACTGATTCCTTCCAGCTGAAGAATGGACGAAAACTTGTTAATTTGATTGTCATAGACGGTTATTACCCCGACTCATCCATATCGTCGATCTATTTGATTACTCACGAAGAAGAGATGTGTTGACGGTTCACCGCTTGAATTATATGGTAGACAACTCTTAACTCAATTGGAAGATTTTGTTGTTGAAATGACAAATGACGCAAACATTGGTGGGAATGGACACGTAAATGTTGAGTATGCAGGTGTAAACCATAATTAGAGATTTTGATTTAGAAATGTGTTTTAACGAAATTTAGAAATGTTTAGAGTTTTGGGTTATGTGAAATTTAGAAATGTTTAGGATTTAGGGTTTAGGGTTTTTGTAAGTTTGAAAATATTTAAGGTTTAGGGTTTAATGAAATTTATAAATGTTTAGGGATTAGGGTTTAGGTTTTTTGTAAATTTGAAAATGTTTAGGGTTTAGGGTTTAGATATTTATAAATATTTAGATATTTAAAAACATATTTAAGAAATTATATATAAAATACTATAATTATATAACTAATAGTTATATGAAATTTTGTATTTCTGAATAATAATAAAAAATACTATAATTATATGAAATTTTGTATTTATGAATAATAATACAAAATTTATGAACTTTATGTAAATTTTAAACTAATAACAAATTTGAATGACTGTAATTTAAGGAATTACGGTTATTTTAGATATCAAGACGGGACTTTCCATGATAGTAGGACTCTAGGGGAAGGAACGTCCTCTGCAGTCCCGTCCACATCCGCTGAGCATGTGGGGTTTCCGACACCCCCACCGCAACCATATCTCTCACCACCCGAGCAGCATCCTGAGGATCCGCAACATCAGCCGCGGATGCCGATCGACCAGTTACTACTCCAGCTGGGACGGGAACGGTTGCCTTTCTTTGATCCCTCTTGCAGGGAATGTACGACATGGTTCCCGACTTTGGACAACGGGATCACGAAGTGTATCGCAAGAATGATGCACAATCTTCTATGCCGTCCCTACCCGAAGTTCGTTGATATGCCTCCCGAGGATTGCGACTATTGGTTTTACTACTTCACGGTAAGTTTTTGATTTGTTTGTTAATTTTAAAGTGAAATTATAAGTTGCTAACTTTAAATTTGTGCGTTATGTAGCTTGAATACAAATGGAGCCCTGCGAGGACAAGCATAGTGAAGAAGAAGTTCAAGAGTAAGGCGGGCAGATTTTTCAGCAACCACATCTACTCCTGGAAGGATGCGTGGATGAAGGAAGGGAAGTAGCATTCACAAATGCCCGATGGACTCCTGCAAGGCTACATCACCTACTGGAGTAGGGAAGGCACACAAGAGTTGTCCGTCAAGAACATGGAAAACCGAATGAGCGAACGGGATGAAAGGGGGATTGCTACGACGAACTCTGGTGCGAAGAGTTCATTCACCCTACTTGGAGATTTGATACATTTTACGTAGAATTCTAATTTTTAAATTTCAATTAAGTTTACATTTTAACATATTAATTGTTAAACAGAGAGAGAAGACTAGCCGTGATCTGAAGCCGCTTGAGATTATAGAGGATCTCCACACCAACAAGAAGACCGGGGAGATTCAAGATCAGCTTGCGCGAGATTTAATGGAAACGGAAGAAAACGGTTTGAGGAAATCCGGTCATCTCAATCGTCACAAGATGAAGAAATCCCCTTAGAGACGAAATATCAAGTTCTTTCTCAAGTAAATAAAATTTACGTTAAATTACATACCTTAAAAATTTTCAATACTAATACAATGTTTTTTTTTGTTTTAGGAGACGAAGAAGTCGAAGGGCCGCTATTACGGGTTCGGGAACATGGCAAGCTACTGCTTCCCTGGATCATGATCCCGACAAGAAAGAGACCCTATTAGGGATGATGAGCTAAGAAGGAAAGACGAGGAGTTGGCGGCCGTCAAGCAACAGATGGCCGAGATGAAGGCAGCACAAGAGGAGCGCGACGCTCAAATGAGACAGATGCAGGAAGATCAATGGAGGATGCAAGTTGAGATGCAAGAGAAGATGGATCCGTTTATGCAACAGATGTCGCGACATTTCAGGGGTTTGGGTTCTTGAAAACATTTTTTGTGTTTTTGTCTATTTTTTTGCATTTTAATTTTATGAATATTTTGCATTTTATTTTTATTAATATTTTGAAATTTAATTTATAATTATTTAAATAAAAATTTATTCAAAATTAAAAATTAATTAAAAAAACTATTTTTTTAAAAAAATCCGTCATTAATAACCCGTCATTTTTTCCGTCAGAAATTTCTGACAGATTAAGTGACGGATAATTACTGATAGATTTAGTGATAGGTGTGAAACAAATAAACATAAACCGTCAGTATCTATCTGTCACTTTATTCGTCAGAAATTTCTGACGGAAAAAGTGACGGATTTCTATTACTGACCATTTAAAACGGACAGTTTAAATCCGTCAGTTCCAGATGTTTCTGACGGATATGCCCGTCATAATGCTCGTGTTTTCTTGTAATGTTATAATTATACAATTAGATTTTTTGTAGTTATAATTTATTTTCGGATTTTTTTAAATAATAATAATTTAAACATTTCCATGTTTACAAAAGAATAACATTTCCATTGTACAATATTTGCTCAACAAATATTAATTTACAATAACAGTGTTTTTGACCAAAATTCAACAATTATACCAAAAATTTAATCGAATTATCGGTTTAGGGAAAACCTAACTAAAGTTTCTAAGCCAAAGCTTGGTTCTTCCACACTTGCTTCGCCGCCTTCTCATTTACAGCTCGGAACAAGATGCAATATTTACAACCTTCATCAACTCATCAGGATAATCATGACTTGGGTTAAAGTTGTGGAGTTACGGTATGAAGACTCTAGCTTTTCTGCAGGGCCGACCCTGATGGGAAGCTGGAGAAGCAAGAGCTTTAGGCGCAAAATTTATATAAATTTTAGGAGCATCAAAAATCAATTATCATATATGGCATAATTGGTTAACATGACTCTATAAGTATTCCTTGAAATGGGTTCGATTCCCACCTCCAATCACTATTTTTTCTATTTTAGTTAAAACGAGTTTTTTTCTTTAAAACAAAATTTTATTTTTCAAACCAAATAATGATTTATGTTAGTTTCCATTAACATATTAATTATTAAATATAACCTAAAAAACTAATTGGATTAAAAAACAATAAAAAGAAACACAACTACGAAGATTAGTCAAATTACTCCAAAAAATTAGATATGTTGTTCTAATACACATGTTATTCTCAGAAACCTTCTACATCTTTTGAACAACATCATCAATTTTCCTCTAGACCAAAGAAGTTGATACATCGGAAACAAATCTTAAATAAACCATTGAAACATTGACTCATTGCAAAGCATAGAAAATCAATGAATTGAACTAGCTAGGCTAAAAGGTTGAAGAAAAACATTCACATCAAGATTTTCTCAAAATTGCTTGTAGCAACAATACCTCCAATCGCTCTTGTCATGCTCATGGAAGACTAAATGGCAGGAGAAACATGTTAAATGCTTGTATACATCATGGTAATCAAACCAAAGAAGAAGATCTATCTAAAAATGATCACTACTTAGTTTCACCGACTGTTAGTTCTGCATGAACACAAACAATTTCTCCACAAAAGCCAACAGTTTTACAAAGAGCTAATAAATTTGCTCTTTACAAAGAGCTATATATCTATGACAAAAGGAACATTGAACTTTTTGGTAAGAAGCAAATTTTACTCAGACATTCCAGGAATTACAGAGTCATCAAGTCAACCTAGACATTTGATGAAATCGGACAATAGAAGTAGCACACCTGATGCTGTACGATTGCTTAAAGCACATGGTGAACTATAAGCTCAGGACTATAGCTCTTTACAACAGGAGCTGCATCTTTCGTGTAGAAGACATGAGACATATCTGCACCCTACGATAATGGACAAGAAATCAGTATTCACTTAACTCAGAAAAAGATGAGTAGAAAGAAGCTTTGATGGCTTTGTAGAATAAGATTTTGATCCATTTCATGTAAACAGACTTTACCCAATTGATAATTAATCGGATTACTTAATTTTTCCCAATTGAAATTGAAACCGCGAAGAATTTGTAGAATTGAAAATCAAAACGAGTAGATTTATTGAGTGAGAGAACACATCTAATTTCTAGCAACAAGAAATCCAACAACAAAACGTTTTATCTCTATGTTTTTTCTCTGTGAGAGGCTTGAAGAAGACAAGTCTCGACATCGAATGAGAGAAATGTAAAGAGAACTTATTTTAGACTGCGCAAATAAAAGATATTCATCACATATGACAACGCTTCATCTCGAATCTATAATGCTTAATACCAAAAATGCGGCCCTATAATTTTTTAGTTTTGCCGCTAAAGTAATAATAGCTTTAATTATTCACAAACACTATATTAAATTCCCATGAAAACTTACAATAGCACATACGTCAAAACCATAATTAACCACTACTATTAAAAGTCTGATTTCTTGTAGTGCGAAGCTCCTTCCATATTTAGTCAATTCAAATATACATTACATATCAGATTTGGTAAGTTCAAAAACATCTAAAATAATACTTCAACAAGCAAAAATATTTATTCATCTAAAATAGGTGTCACAACCAAATCCTTTTTTGCTTACCAACCTAAAAACAATAAACTAGTTAGCTACTCCAATTCATGCATTAACATCAAGTTTAAACTAAAAACCTAACAATTTCTATCCATTTATGATAACCCTAACAATCAAACCTTCTTTCCCTGGGAAACCCTATGAGCTAACAATAGAACTACTCAGAGATAGAAAAGAAAACAACAAGCACAATTGAGGAAGACATAATCAAGAACATAAAATAAAAATGGATATTGGTATAAAAATCAGAATTCTGAAATCTTCTCCAAATAGAAGGGTTCAGCTCTCGTCTCTCTCGAAAAGTTCAAAGGTTGTAAGAAAAGCGTAAAAAAATAAAACAAAGCCACAAGGCTTTTATAGCCTAAAAGGTCAAAATAAATAAAATAGGAAAACATGATCGGCTTGGGGACCACTTTTGCAAAATTGGAAAATCTTCAATTCTTCTCGGGTGTGGAGAACGATTGTTCAAGGGAGAGAAGAATCGTTCTGGATCTTCTTCCGATCGATCGTTTTATGGCGAACGATCGATCTGGTTGGTCATGAAATTCTAGGAGCATTTGCACGATCGTTCCATAAGGGAGAACGATCGTTCTTCTTGTACGTAGTGATAACAAGATTTTTATGTGATGAAATCCCTATCTACACATGCGTTGTAGTATAGATAAGGTGTCAATCCAAATGGGTTGTGATGCTAACAATCAAGATTGCAATGATTCTTTTAAGTCAAACTAGCAATAAAAAGGGGGTTTTTGCTAACAAGTCCTAAGTAAGCAAAGCATGCAGAAAAACTAAAAAAAGGAAATGAATCAAACACTAACATGCATAGGCAAATATTAAGCATAAACAGCAGAAAAGTAAAAAGGGTAAAGATGCAATCAAATGGGAAACAGTTCCTGAGGACAAGGGTAATTGACTAGAGATTCTTCCTGAACTACCTGAGCACCTAACATTCCTCAGAAAATGAGCTACCCCTATACAACAGATTCATATGCAACCAAGTCCAATCTCTTGATAAATAGAATCATCCTAAGCAATCACCAGACTAAATCTCGTTAATGGTACACTACCTAGCAGGCATGAAGAACCAATCTACTAAAGCCAATAAGCACCCTAAACATCTAATCTCTTAGGCTAGGATATGCAAATCTCTGAAATCACCATGTTCAGGCATTTCATTGAACACCTTCTGAGTGTTGAAATGCCTAAAATCAGATTTCAATTGGTTAGAAAGAAATTAGAATGAAGAGCAATGAAACAGAAGTTATCTATATGCAATCAAACTTAGGAGCCTAGGAGGAACAAGAAATCAACACTAGTCTACCCCATCCTCAGGAACTTAGGAAAACTACTCTCTACACATGGTGGGTCTGAAACCAGGAAAACCAGAAATCATAACTTCAAAACCAAACATCATGATCAAAAGTCAAACTATGAAAAACATCAAGAACACCAACCCAGAAAATAAGAACAGCAATGAAACAGTAACAAACCCATAAATAATGATCAAGAAAAAACGAGATTAAGATTGAAAACAGAAGATCAACATGCACTAGATAGATCACAACCTTAAACTAAATAAGAAAATGAAGAAATTAGAAGATAAACCAAAATTTAATAAGAAAACAGAGTTTTATCACCAAGAAAATCAAAGCAAAACAGAGAGAATATTAAACCTAAGAACAAACACAAAATGGCAACAAAAATAAAGCTTAGCCTAAAAGGAGGCGTTTTGGGGTTTATATAGTGGTTCGGGAAGAACCCTATAAATGCTAAAAGACAAAACGTAATGATTGATCTTGGTCTTGGGTCTGGTTCATCCTGAAACTGAGTGGGTTGGGTCAGAGACGCTTGGCTCGATCATGGTGATCAAGCCGTTAAGAAAAGTGACCTAGGTGAAGTGATCAAGCAAAAGGAAGTTGGTGATCGAGCCAAAATATGTTTGGGATCGAGACAAAATATGTTTGGATCAATGAGAACTTGGTCCGGGGTCGAGACAAAGAAATCCTGGCGATCAAGTCAAAGACTTGAGATCGAGGCGGCTGGACGGTGATGATGAAGCCGGCTTCAAGGTGGCTCGATGTGGAAGTTGATTTGGGCTCGATGGGACCAAGATAGGAGCTCGAGCCGGGTGAGCTTCGGGTGATCGAGGCATATGCGGTCGTTATCGAGGGGTCATGATCGAGCCAACTTGGAGTTTGGTCGAGGCGGGTCATGAGGCTCGATGTAAACAATGGTGGCTCAATCATAGCATTATGGTGGCTTAATTAAAAGAATAGTCGTGGCTCGATCATAGCATTATGGTGGCTCGATCAAGAGTTGAGCCNGGTGGCTTAATTAAAAGAATAGTCGTGGCTCGATCATAGCATTATGGTGGCTCGATCATAGCATTATGGTGGCTCGATCAAGAGTTGAGCTGTGGCTCGATCCGATCATTGTGGTGGCTCGAACAAGAGTTTAGCCGAGGCTCGATCAAAAGAATAGTCGTGGCTCGATCAGAGCATTTTGGTGGCTCGATCAAGCTTATTTCTTGGCTCGATGAGATTTTGCTTCTTGGCTTGATCAGAGAGTTGGCTTGGTCTTTCTTTCTCCTTCTGTTAAATTGCAATGATGTTTCGCAAGTTCCCTAAAATCCTGAAAAATCTTCAAAATGCACATGTATGGGAATGCTAATACAGAATTCCCTAAAAATGCAAATTTACTAAGAATGTCCTAGGAATGAAACCTATTGACATAAAAGTGACCCTAAAATGATGGTAAATAGCATCTCAAAACCACAAAAATGC
>OVBE01015900.1:0-11211 GCA_900406425.1 Iberis pinnata | reverse complement strand
TTTTATTTTAAATTATTAATAGCAATTGAAATAAATTGACATCAATTAATAACTAATAATTTGTAACAAAAACTAAAACATTTATATATTCATCCTAAAAAATAATTTAATCCCATATTTATTTCTCATATATATGTTCTTTAAAATATATTAATATTCTTAAAATTCTAAAAGCAATAAACTGTAAAAATATGAAATGAAAATTCGTTAGGAAGAAGATAAATTTTAATTAATTCAATATATGCAAAAAGAAAAAAAAAATTAAAAAAATCTCCCACATCGACCACATTAAAGAGTAGGGATCTAATTTTTTTACTATATATTCTCTACTTGAGAATAGCAACTAAAAACGTGAAGGGATTTAACAATAGTGGTAGCACCCACAGAGTTATAATCTAACTCACTAAACAATAAAAAAAATTACATGAAAATCTCAACAAATATTTAAATTGTAGATTTTTTATAATAAATATAGCATTCATAATTTTAGTATNAATCAATACAAAATATATTACTCATTAAGCTATTTTACAAATATTCATATCAATTACCGTAAAATGAAACAAATAATAGTATCAATTTTGTAAACTGTTGTAAAATATAATATCATTTTTAATAACTGACGTATACTAGCATTAATTACATAATTGATGCAATATTTATATCAATTGTTTTTGTCGATGTAAAATATTTGCATCATCACTTATTAAGTCATTTCTATAAATGATTTAAATTTTATTTACATCACTTATAACTAATGTAAGTATTAAAAATAAATGATACTAGATACCCTTTTTCTTGTAGTGAGTCGACTATCCCAGAAATGGATGATGATTTACTCGACGACTGTGTAACTTAAAAAATTTCCACTAAAAGATAAATATATTATGAGTGCGATCTATTGTACCAAATTCGACAAAATCATTATACAAAAACGAATCTTTTGAGTACCGATATTTGTAAAAAAAAAAAAAGAAAGAAAAAAATAAAAAAAAGAAAATTATAAAAGAGCATAATAAAAGAAAAAGAAGATATAAAAATAAAAGCAAAATAAAAAATAAAAAATAGAGTAATTTTTTAAAACTACCATATTCTCTAACATGTTTATGGAAAATACCATAAATTTGTCAACTTATGGCATATACCACAATGAGGTGAGTTTGTGGTAGAAATAAATGACAAAACTACCATCCGAAAGGAATATGGCACCAAGGTGCTGAACAAGCATTAAATGCTAATTAAGAGCATTAAATGCTAAGTTGTAATGCTGACCTTTATCCAACATGTAATGGTTGGACCGGTGGACAAAATCGATGCCATATTCCACTAATTAATATGGCATATGATCTTCATCTTCCTTGTTGGAGCACTAACGAAAAAGAAAAGAAGGTGCCAGGTAAACTTTATCTATTTTGTATGTCTTTGTATTGTTATTTATTGTTCAAAAGTTCAATGAATGCACTTGTGTTGGTAAATTTATTAGATTATGATAGTTACGTGGACATGATAAGTATGTACCATCTAATTTGTCTACGTGGATGTCAGGGACATCATAAGTATGTACCATCAAGCTAAATGATGGACATGATAAGTATATACCGTCTATTTTGTCTACGTGGATGTCGGGGACATGTGAAAATGGAGGAAGTAACCCAATAATACAAGAGTTCTTATCGAGGTATGAGAACGAGAAATTCCTAGAAACCGTGGACATGTTAGAGTGTGTATATAGAAGTAGACATAAAGCAATCGGTATTGAAGACGATCCGAGTGGACATACACTCTTAAAAATAGGAACTGAAAAAACCGGTGGACCAGCTATCATGGCGCTGGTAGAAGAAAACATGGTATGTGGACATTCTCGAGATATAACTGGATCGGTGGACAATCTGAAGATCGTAGTGGACTGTAAAAATGTGTAGGTCGTATGGAATGGACAAGTTAGTAATGATCATAGTTGGTGATTGAGAGTACTTAGATATTATATGTTGATTTGCAGCATGGTGGACTTAATGACAGTGAGCGATTGACTTGAGAAAAAGTCAACGAAGAGGAACAAGTTGGAAATAATTTGAAGAGTGTGGGTCGACACGATTATGTGGTTGTACGGAGTGGACCAGAAATATAAATGCATGTTGTGAGACAACATATTGAATGTGGTGGACAACGTCATTTATCCACAAATGGATATGGGGACGTTGGTAGCCCAAGTGGTGGACAATATGTTTTGGAAGAACCAGAGATGTTGTTTCATGTATTTTGGTTTCAAATAGCTTAAATATTATGATGTAATTTTGGGTTTTGATGCATACAACACAATGTATTGCATCATTTTTATAATGTTACATAGTCATCTTTACAAACATGCATGTTAGTGGACAAAACAATTTGTTACTCAGATGTTTGGCTTGTTCTTGTTGATTATGTCCACCTACATGTAGTGGACAATACGATGCACTTGTACACGTGCGCAACAAAATGGATAAGACTGATATGATACATGATAATATGAGAGTTTATCAAGTCCACATACAATTAGTTAACAATACGATGAATTTTTCTACCCATCTAACATTGATAACATTGATATTATGGATATTGATATGGGAGTCTACTATGTCCACATATAGTTAATTGACTATATGGATCACATGGTTTACCAGCCTAAAAGTGAATAACACTAAGATGACTGAAATTAATCATGGAGTTTTTTTATGTCCACATAAAGTGACTAGAAAAATACAATGCATTAGTCAATCAAACCAATATTGATAAGATAGATATGATGGAAATTAATATTGGATGTTATTATGTTTACATACCGACAATGGATGATGTGAAATATTTTTCTACCAACAAAAAAGAATAAGATTGAAATGATATATGGTGAATGTGAGAGTTTCTTAAGTCCACATTCAATTTGTGGACCATATAACGCATTTTAGTTGTTTCAAGATCGTCCACAGGAACTTCGGTGGACATAACCTCAACCTGAACAAATCATTATAATGACAATGTGTAAATGTATCAACGAAAAAATCAATAAGAAAACACTATATTGGATATGTCCATACGAAATATGTTTTGCCGGATGCACAAGATCTATCGACTTAGCACACAAACTTTGGTGAGATGTGTGGAGAGGCTCTTTTGATTTACCAGAAGAACTCTTTTTCCCTGAATGGATAGTATCAAGGAGAGATGTGTGGACATGCTCTATTGATTTACTAGACGGACTCTTTTTCCCCAGGTGGACATGAACGGCTGATTTTTCACGTGAACTCAAGCTAGACTGTTGTACAGGTTCGATGTTTATTAGGACAATCGCCATTGACGTTGTTGCTCCGGTCACAATTTTTTTACCATCGTTTCTTGGTTCATGGAATCTTTCACTTTAAGTCGAGGAGACTGTCGAACTTGTTTATTCAATGACATCTCCACTCATATCAGTCACATTTTTGAATAACTATAACATTTTATTTTATAAATCGAGCATATTTCTAATTCATGGTTTCAAAACTGTTGCTTTTTGAGAGAGAAGATAAGATGACAAAAAGTTAATTTTTGGAGATTTTGGAGAGAGATAAAGAAATGTAAGGAAAAAGTTGTAGAAAATCTTTTGAAATATTTTATTTTTTTAAGAAAATATGGATGTTAAAGTAATGAGTGAGTAAGTTGTCAGAGGAGTACATGCGTACTTTCTCATGACCAATTATGGTATGTCCCACAAACNGTTTTTTTCCTAGTTTGACTATTTATTGTGACACTCTTTATAATTGTTTCTAAAATAAAATAAATTTTGCTCATAAACCACCATTTACAAGACATCAATATTGAAGACAAACATATAAATAATGGAGACATCACCATGATTATGGGGAACAAACTTTATTAGTTGAGTTATCCAANTGTAAAACTCCTATAAAAAGGAGTATAGGGTTCTTTGTAATTCTTAAGTTCTCACACTCTCATTCTCTCATTTCTACACTTCTCTCATCCTTCTCCTTTTTCATTGCCCTCTCTTCTATCATCTCCCTCTCTCTTGGGAACTCTTTAAGTAAGTAGTTATTTTAAGTTTGTTTTAAATTTGTTTTAAGTTTGTTTTTAAGTTTACTTATTTTAAGTGTTTATTATGGCTGGTTTAACCGCTTTTTAAATCTCCGAGTAATAAATAATTTCTCATATACATAGTTTGCCTTGTTTATTTTACGTTTAGAAATTTTACAAAATGGTTTAAATACTTTTAATCATGTTTACGTAATTTTAAAATTTTGGTTTATCATGTTTTTAATATCTACTTATGTTCCTCTCATGGTATCAGAGCAAATGATTTCAAAGTGTAAAAAATATTATACCTTGCTTTCAAAATCTACTAAGGATTACTAAGGATTGATTGTAAAAATGTTAAATTTTTTTTAAAAAGATGTCAAAAGTCTTGTTTCAAAGCAAATTTTTGTGTGATGGCAAGCTATATTAAGTATTTTTTTTTGATATTCAACATATAAAAGGAGATTCAAATTCTATTTCAGATTTCTTGACTCAAGAATTTCTTCAAAACATGTATAATGCCCCCGAAGAAGATAATTGATAAGGGGAAAGACATTTCCCTTCACTAGAACAATCTTCACCAGAACAATTTTTACCACCAAACACTTCCCCAAACATAAAAATAGACACATGGATCACAATTACAAAAATGAATGCAAAGATTGAAGGAAAACTAAAAACTTCAAAACCTGTTCAATCTACAAAACATATCATGGATCAAATTCTCCAATTACAAAAATCCCTCAAGCAAATTTTTCCAAATAAAGAAAAAAGTGATTTTCTAAAAAATCCCTCTTTAACATTCTAATTCTAGACAATCTAGAGTACCCCAACAAGACGTTGTAGCAATCTTAGTTATAGCCACGACCCTCCATTTAATAGGAGATCCAACTGTTCTTAGAGACAACAATGCTGAACTTCTTTCAAATCTTAAATGAAAAAATTGTGCCATTTTCAATGGTATAAAAACACTTTTCTTACTAAATTTTTACGACATCCGTATTCAAACCTTCCTTTTTGAAAAGAAAAATGTATTGCTTAACTACATAAATAATATCTCAAGCAATCATTATACAAAAGCGAATCTTTTGAGTACCGATATTTGTAAAAAAAAGAAAAATAAAAGAAAAATAAAAAAGCAAATTATAAAAAAGCAAAAGAAAATATAAAAATAAAATCAAAAGAAAAAGAAAAAGAAACAATAAAATAAAATAAAATTTTCTCATAAACCACCATTGACAAGACATCAGCATTTGAGGCAAACATAAATAATGGAGACATCACCATTATTATGGGGGACACACTTTATTAGTGGAGTTATCCAAAAATCCCACTAAATTTACAAGTTGTTAAACTCCTATAAATAAGAGTATAGGGAGGGTTGTTTGTAATTCTCAAGTTCTCACACTCTCATTCTCTTATTTCTACATTTCTTTCATCCTTCTCCTCTTCCATTGCCCTCTCTTTCATCATATCCCTCTCTCTCTTGAGAACTCTTTAAGTAAGTAGTTATTTTAAGTTTGTTTTAAATTTGTTTTAAGTTTGTTTTTAAGTTTACTTATTTTAAGTGTTTATTATGGCTGGTTTAACCGCCTTTTAAATCTTCGAGTAATAAATAATTTCTCATATACAAAGCAAATTATTTTACGTTTAGAAAGTTTACAACATGGTTTAAATACTTAAAATTTTTTTTTTTATCATGTTTTCAATATCTACTTCTGTTCCTCTCATGGTATCAGAGCAAATGATTTCAAAGTGTAAAAAATATTAAACCTTGCTTTCAAAACCTACTAAGGATTACTAATGATTGATTGTAAAAGTGTAATTTTTTTTTTAAATGTCAAAAGTCTTGCTTCAAAGCAAATTTTTGTGCGATGGCAAGCTATATTAAGTATTTTTATTTTGATATTGAAGATATAAAAGGAGATTCGAATTCTATTTCAGATTTCTTGACTCGAGAATTTCTTTAAAACATGTATAATGCCCCCGAAGAACAATACCATAACAATCTTCACCATCAAACACTTACCCAAACACAAAAATAGACACATGGATCATAATTACAAAAATAAATGCAAAGATTGAAGGAAAACTAAAAACTTCAAAACCTGTTCAATCTATAGAACAAATCATGAATCAAATTCTCCACTTACAAAAATCCCTCAAGCAAAGTTTTCCAAATAAAGAAAAAGTGATTTTCCAAAAAATCCTTCTTTAACATTCCAATTCTAGACAATCTAGGGTACCTCCAGCAAAACGCTGTAGCAACCTTAGTTATAGCCACGACCTTCCATTTAGTAGGAGATCCAACTGTTCTTAGAGACAACGATGCTGAACTTCTTTCAAATTTTAAATGCAAAAAATTGAGCGATTTTCAATGGTATAAAAACACTTTTCTTACCAAATTTTTACGACATCCATATTCAAACCTTCGTTTTTGGAAAGAAAAATTTATTGCTTAACTACATAAACAATATCTCAAGCAATCATTACACAAAAGCGAATCTTTTGAGTACCAATATTTGTAAGAAAAAATGAAAATGAAAAAGAAAAAGAAAAATAAAAAAGCAAATTATAAAAAAGCAAAATAAAAATAAAAAGAAAAAATAAAAAAATAAATTTTGTTTGTAAACCACCATTGACAAGACATCAACATTGGAGGCAAACATAAATAATGGATACATCACCATTATTATGAGGGATAAACTTTATTGGTGGAGTTATCCGGAAATTCCACTAAATTTACAAGTTGTTAAACTCCTATAAATAAGACTATATGGTTGTTTGTAATTCTCAAGTTCTCACACTCTCATTCTCTTATATATACTGTTCTCTCGTCCTTCTCCTCTTCCGTTGCCCTCTCTTCCATCATCTCTCTCTCTCTTGAGAACTCTTGTTTATTTAACCGCCTTTTAAATCTTCAAGTAATAAATAATTTCTCATATACATAGTCAGCCTTGTTTATTTTACGTTTAGAAAGTTTACAACATGGTTTAAATACTTTTAATCATGTTAAGTACTTTTAAATATTTTTTTAATCATGTTTTTAATATCTACTTATGTTCCTCTCATGGTATCAGAGCAACTGATTTCAAAGTGTAAAAAATATTAAACATTGCTTTTAAATCCTACTAAAGATTACTAAGGATTGATTGTAAAAGTGCAAATTTTTTTTTTTAAAAAGATGTCAAAAGTCTTGCTTCAAAGCAAAATTTTCTGCGATGGCAAGTTATATTAATTATTTTTTATTTTGATATTGAATATATAAAAGGAGTTTCGAATTCTATTTTAGATTTCTTGACTCGAGAATTTCTTCAAAACATGTATAATGCCCCCGAAAGAAGATAATTGATAAAGGGAAAGACATTTCCCTGGACTCAATACCAGACCAATCTTCACCACCGAACACTTCCCCAAACACAAAAATAGAAACATGGGTAACAATTACAAAAATGAATGCAAAGATTGAAGGAAACTAGAAACTTCAAACCTGTTTATTCTACAGAACAAATCATGGATCAAATTCTCTAGTTACAAAAATCCCTCAAGCAAAATTTTACAAATAAAGAAAAAAGTGATTTTCCAAAAAATCTCTCTTTAACATTCTAATTCTAGACAATCTAGGGTACCCCCAGCAAAACGCTATAGCAACCTTAGTTATAGCCTCGACCCTCCATTTTATAGGAGATCCAACTGTTCTTAGAGACAACAATGATGAAATTCTTTCAAATTTTAAATGCAAAAAATTAAACTATTTTCAATGGTATAAAAACACTTTTCTTACTAAATTTTTACGACGTCCAAATTCAAACCAGCCTTTTTGGAAAGAAAAATTTCTTGTAGGCCTCCCAGACCTCTTAGGTGAAAAGGTTATGACTAAAATTAGAGATTATACACGTACACAAATAATAGATTATGATCATTTTACTTATGGAGAATTGATCAATAATATTCAATAAGAAGGTCTCAAGATCTGTCCAGATCTAAAAATCCAAAAACATCTTAAGTGGGAGTTCAAAAGAACAAGGGTAGAGTTAGGTTCTTATGGTAAACAATTCGAAATAGACCCTAGCAAAAATACTTCATGCCCAGGAGATTGCAGTAAGTCTTATTACACTAAATCAAAGCCATATATATCTTACTATTCCAAATCCAAAAAATACACTACAAACTATGAACATAATAGACCCCATGAAAATTTTGGCAAAATCCCAGAAAAAAAATTTCAGCAAAAAGAAAATAAAACCTCTAAACCTTTCTATAAAAACATAACTTGCTACACTTGCAATAAAAAGGTCACACTTCAAAAATTTTTCGCTTAATAAGAAAATCCATGAGCTTGGCATTGAAGTAGAAGTTTCAAATAAACTTTCAAATATCTTAGAAAACCATTATGAATCATTTGATTCTTTCATATCCCCCGAAAAGGCTTTACAAGTTGATGAACTTAAATCAGACTCATCATCTTGTTCGGATTTTTAGAAAGAGCTCAATGTCCTCACCAAGGATCTAAAGTTCCAACTTGAAATTATAAAATCTATTAACGATCAACACATAAAACGAAAATTTTTAGAGAAAATTATGTCTTTTTTAAGTATAAAATAATCAGACATAATCCAAAATCATCCAAAACTTCATGTTCCAACAAATCCCTAACCATCTTGTGATTTGACCACCATCTTCAACAAAAGAAAAAAGATATTTCCGAAACCTCATTACACGATCTCCGAGACAAATTAAAAGAAGTAAAAACTGAAATTAAAATCCTAAAAAAACATGATTCTGAGTACTTCCACTCAATCTTATCTTCAATAAAATTACAACATGATCCGAGTTATGATGAACTTGATAATGATGTACTTGATAAAATTGAGGAAGACCAAATTCTTTTTGAACAATTACAAACATCAGACTCAACCTCAAAGGATTTCCTCTATGTACTTAGAGAAATTACTTCTCGAAGACATAAAATAATAATCACAATAGTTTTTCCAAAGATTATAAAATAGACACTGTTGCTCTTTTTGACACTGGTGCAAATTTAAATTGTATAAAGTTAGGACTTGTTCCAAAATTTTTTTATCTCAAAACAAGTGAAAAACTTTCACTTCAGTATTTAAAGACAATATATTTATTGAAACTTCTTTTGTTCTTACATATGATATATGTCAAAGTGTCATCTTAGGAAAAACTTTCAGAAATTTAATCACCCCTTACATAGTTAAGGATGATTCAATTTTTTTAAATCTAAAGAATACAAAATTGTCTTTTGATTTTCTTGAAAGTCCTTAAAAAACGTAATCTTAGTCTAATAAAAGCATGTTCAATACAAGAACATTACCTAAGTAATTTAATACAAAGTAAAAAATTTCATCTAGAAAATATAAAATCTAAAATATTGTTCCAACAGATTAAAAGATCTTTAGATACTATAAAAATCCATAATAAAATCTTAGGTCTAAACAAACTTTTCAAAAAATAAATTTGCTCGGATTTACCAAATTATTTTTGGAATAAAAAACTAACATATTGTTTATTTACTTTATGAAATAAATTGCAATGAAAATGAAATTCCTACAAAAGTTCGTCCAATTCAGATGAACTCATAATTGGAAAAACATTGTAGGAGAGAAATTTATGATCTTCTAAACAAAAATTTAATTTCAAAAATTAGATCCCCTTGTTCTTGTTCTGATTTATATGTAAATAATAACTCTGAAATAGAAAGAGAAACTCCTCGTTTAGTAACAAACTATAAACCTTTAAACACTAATTAAAATGAATTACATATCCAATACCAACTAAAAAAAAATTTACTTCAAAAGCTTTATTTAACACTTATGTTTTCAAAATTTGATTTAAAATCAGGATTTTGGCAAATATAAATCTCTGAAAAAGATAGATACAAAAATTATTTTACTGTTTCATTTGGCCAATACCAATGGAATGTAATGTCTTTTAGGTTGAAAAATGCACCATCGAAATTTCAAAGAATCATGAATGACATATTTTATGATTATTCAAGATTTTTTATAGTTTATATAGACGATATACTAATCTTTTTGAAATCTATTGACGAATATTTCAAACATCTAAAAACCTTTTATTTTTTTGCAAGAAAAAATGGTTTTATTGCTTTAGAAAATTATTTCAAACAAAGATTAGATTTCTATGACATCATATCTCACAAGGTATGATTCAACCTATTGAAAGGTCATTAGAATAAATTCTCAGATAAAAATATGGATAAAACACAATTACAACGGTTCTTAGGGAGTCTTAATTATGTTTTAGATTTCTGTCGAAACATAAATAGGATGGCGAAACCATTACATTATCGTCTTAAGAAAAATAAAGTCTCATGGACAAAAGAGCATACCGCTTTATTCCCAAAAATAAAAAACAAGTGCTTGAAATCCCTTGTTTGCACATAGCAGATCCATATCTTAAAAAATTCGTAGAAATAGATGCATCAGATATAGGATATGGTGGTATACTTAAGCAAATAAATGAAAATAGTAGTGAGAGTATAGTTCAGTTTACATCCTCGCATTGGAATGATACCCACAAGATTTACTCTACTATTAAAAAAGAAACTTTAAGTATTGTACTATGTATTCAAAAATTTCAAAGTTGTGATTGAGCTGGTGTTTGGTGAGTCTTTTGGACAATAGATTTGGACGAATTTTGGTTTTTTATCCATTTTGAAATATTTGAAGGATAAAGGTTCGTGGAGATTTTATATTTATCGCACCATTTCACTTTAAACTTTTGTGTGATAATGAAAATCAGGTCACAGAAAAATTCAAGGTTCCAAGAGAAAATCCAAGGAAAATGAAATTTAGAATGAAAAGGGGCTAATGAGGGAAATTTCTTTTCATCTCCAGTTGGTATATAACTTGGTTTAGAAGATTTTGAACGATTTTTGTATATGAAGTTTGAAAATATCAGTGATGGAACTAAAGTAGTTCCACCATGAGTTGAACCAATATGAGAATTTAGAATGTCACACGAGGTATAAAAAAAATTAGACAATTGTGTTTGTGTTTTGGGCTTTGTATAAGGAAAGTGTTATACTAAACTTGAATTTAGTCCCAATAATTGAAACAGACATTGTAACATATAAAAATTTTCTCGCTTTCCAAATATATATATATATATATA
>OVBE01015898.1:0-11213 GCA_900406425.1 Iberis pinnata | reverse complement strand
CAGAATAGCAGACATAAATGGCCACTATAATGCATTAAAACCGAGTAATATCAATGAGCCATCCTTAGAATTTCTTCTTGCAGGCCATGACTCGACGGAACAGTTATTCTTCCTCTCAAAAGTAACGTTCCATCATCCGCTAGATGATATTCACTAACATTCATTTGGTCTGGAACGTTTAACTCATCTATTATCACTTTCAACTTTGAGTCCTCTTTTTGTTGTTCTCGGATTGGTTGAATGAGACCAGCTCGATTAACGGCATGATGTCGTAGCGGCTTACTACTTTCTCCTTCTAATGCCGTTATTTCCACCATCTTAAATTCACTTGCTAATGCTCCCAAATCGGTCACCACATTAGCATCCGTTCTTCGACAACTCAACGCATCCACCATAACGTTAGCTTTTCCGGGATGACTAAGGATCTTAAGATCATAATCCGCGACAAACTCCATCCATCTTCTTTGTCTTAATTTCAGGTTAGGTTGAGTAAAAAGATACTTACGACTTTTGTGATCAGTTTGGACTTCCATTTCTTCGCCATATAAGATTTCCAAATCTTAAAACCAAAAACTATAGTGGCGATTCTAAGTCATGGGTTGGATAATTCTCTTCATGCTTTCTCAATTGTCGTGATGCATAGGCAATCACCTTATTGCCTTGCATTAATACACATCCCAAACCCACTTTCAAAGCATCTATATAAACGGTGAAAGGTTTGCCCGGTTCTGGCAAGGATAAGATAGGTGATGAAATAAATTCTTGCTTTAAACGAGTGAACGCTTTTTCCGCTTCCTCGGTCCATCGGAAATTTACTCCTTTTCCAATTAATCGAGTTAAAGGTTAGCCACAATCGATAAGTTCTTCACAAACTTCTTATAGTAATCGGCTAGACCCAAGAAGCTTCTCACTTTCGTTGCATTCTTCGGTTGCGGCCATTCTTGCATTAATTTGATCTTTTCTGGATCGGCGGAGACTCCTTCTTTGGACACTCGATGGCCCAATAATCCGATCTCTCTTTTCTAGAAATTACACTTGCTAGCAAAAAGCTTTTTGACTTCTCAAACGTTCCAACACCAATCTTAAATGCTTCTCATGATCTTTGGCACTACGCGAGTATATGAGAATATCATCGATGAAAATGATGACAAAATCAGCTAGGTGTTCTCTTAACACTTTGTTCATGAGTCTCATGAAGGCTGCTGGTGCGTTAGTCAACCTTAACGGCATCACAACAAACTCATAATGCCCATAACGCATTCTGAAAGCGGTTTTCTGAATATCAGTATCGGAGATTGGGATATCCAGACGCTAAATCTATCTTTGAGAACCAACCTGCGCCCTGTATTTGATCAAGTAACTCATCAATTCTCGGTAGAGGGTACTTATCCTTAATAGTTACGTTATGGATCCCTTGATAATCAATACATAACTGCATGCTTCCGTCTTTCGTTTTCACAAACAGAACTGGATCACCCCATGGCGATGAACTTAGATGAATGAAACCCTTGTTCATAAGGTCTTTTAATTATTTCTTTAGTTCCGAAAGTTCCGCTAGAGCCATTCGATATAGTGCCTTTGCTATTGGAGCTGCACCAAGTTCGAGAGTTATGGTGAAAGGATAATTCCGAATTGGCGGTAATCCTTCCAAAGGTTGAAATACATCATGAAACTCTCTTGCTACCGGAATCATCTCTAGCCGCTCTTCTTTTTCTTAAACATCTTCAACCGTGGTCAAGGTTACGAGATAAACTTCCCCATCATCTAACTCTTTTTCCATCCTTAGAGCCGAAATGAGTGATATTCTCGTACTTAGACATATCCCATTATAGGAAACTAGTGGACCGCTAGCATCCTTCAAGGTAATACAACCCTTCCCACAATGAAGGTTTGTTTGATACGTCGATAACCATGTCCAAAATTACTTCATGCTGATTCAGAGATATAACTAACAGGTTTGCCGGAAACATCTTCTTCTCAATTTTGACCTGAACTCCGACCATACAATTATCAGCTTGAATGATTTGGTTATCAGGTGTTCTAATGGGCACACTGACATTTATACTAGTAAAGGTCCCTACAAACCTCTCTACAACCACGGGTGACACAAAACTATGTGTTGTGCCCGTGTCAAACAAAACGTGAGTGGAAACTCCACCAACACGTAATGTTCCTAACCACAAAGAATTTATATACACGATTCAATCATCAAGTAAATTTACTAATGCAATCAATTTAACATGCAATGAGTTAAAACACAAATGTACCCGTAATAGGGCCTTTAGCAGCCTGAGACGGTCCAGGTTATTCTGCATCCAAGGCATTAACTTTGCTTGCGATTACTTGCCTTTTTGGTGATGATTATAATGGAGGTAGAACAGTTCCTGCTGGGTGAATACAAGGACAAGACGTAGCGTAATGTCCCTGTTCTCTACATGCAAAACACGTTATTGGCCTCAGAAAAGTCGTGCGCGTATTTCTATGGTTCAGACAATTTCTCGATAATTTTCCTCTCCCATTGCAACGTTGGTACAAAGGTAAGCTTTCCATGGGCCAAACAGACATTCGCGGTACTTGAAAAGTCCTCCCACGTCCGCGCACAATAACCGGAACTCTCCCCCTAACATGTCCCCGTCTACCAAACTGCTCATTTTTTGGGGGTTCATACTCGTGTGTTGTAGGTCTGTTTTGCAGCGTTGGTCTAGACGTCGCAACCCGTCCTGCCGCGATTCCTTCTTCTACATTCACAGAGCGTTCCACTACTTCGTAAAAATCAAAGAACTTGATCATTTGTAATATACTCCATATCTCTGGACGTAGTCTCCTCATAAACATGCGGATCATCGCCAGTTCTGGATCAGGGGCAAAATGAACGTACCTTCGGAGTCTAGTAAACTCCACTTCATACTCCCTAACTTTCGGTTTCCTATTTCTAGTCTTAAAAATTGTGTTTCCAGCCTGTCTCAAGCTTCCAAAGGAATATACTTCCTCTCAAATTCTATTCAAAGCTCGGCCCACGTAATGACTCCTTCGCAAAATCTTCCTTCGATGTTGCGCTACCAATGATCAACATCCCTCTCGAGATAATAAACCACAACATCCTTTTTTAAGGTCTTCGGGACAACATGTTGCGTTAAAGTTCCTCTCTAAATTTCTCAACTAGTTATCTGCAACTATTGGGTAGGTACTCCCACCATAACGAGCGGTTCCCAAATTCTGCATTAATTTAACCAAGGACGTGAAGTTTGGCACGTCTCTAGGTTGAGGCCAATGCTGATCTAATCGTTCTATAAGACAATCCCCAAAGGCATCCCACAAATTCCATCCTCTTGGTCGAATCTGCCTTTGTCAATGTTGAGGATGTCTAACTCATTCGGAGCTATCCGCTTCCAAGTCAACATTCACCGCATTAGCTATATTCCCATAACGGCCCAAATTCTCCATATTTTGAAATCCGTGTTCTTCTACTTCAAAATTATCTCCTACTGATTCATGTTCAGACCAGCAGGCAATGCATTAGTGCTGCTCGAGTAAAACTCAACATTCGGTTAGTTCGGCGCTTCGCAAAGCGAAATCGGTCCTAGACGCATTGGAGGCATCTTAACAAAAAATTTAAGTATTAGTCCCAAAAAATAAACCCATACAAAGGAAAAATGCTGATTTTTCTTAAATAGCCTTTTGAACATGGCGAACCATGCTCTGATACAACCTTGTTACACCCCCGATCAAAACGTACATGTGCAAGCAAACATATATTTTACAAAAGGCTACACAAATCTACAAACGAAGACCTATTGTTCCTCTAGTCCCTCTAAGTCCCTTTACAGTTTCCTGCAAAAGAGAGTGAGATGTGAGAAACTACTAAGCTCAGTGAGTTCGGTCCGGAACCTACACCAATAATACCCCAAAGTTCCAAACATAATAAACAAACAACAAGCATATGTTAAACTGATTAATGCTTAAGTTTTAGTAGTGAATTTTTAATAATTAATATTCTTAGCGTTTGATATCCTTAACAATCTACCAAAACCATTCGACACCATCTCAATCACTTGAAACCACAAAGGCTTAACAAGTAACAATGGCTCGATCACCCACATCGACACCATCTCAATCACACCACAAGTGACAATGGTTCGATCCACTCACATCAACACCATCTCAATCACACCACAAGTGACAATGTTTCGATCCACAATCCACACAAATCCACACAACTCCAAACTCTCAACAAGGCATATCATCACACTTAATTAATTATCCATACGTTTTTAATGCATGATTAAATTATTTCCTGCATCATTCTAACTCACATTCAACCCTACATCCAAAACGTTTTTACAAGTTAACCATCAATAAATCACACAAAAATCAGAAGGCAATCAAGACTTGCAGCTCAAACATGAACCATAAACTCACCTTAACAACGTTTGGTTTTGGTTCGGTTGGATGGCTTACGGCTGATCCGAGAATGATCTTGGATAGATTCAGATGGCTTGCCTAAAACAGATATGTGTCTGATCAAGACAGGTTTAGACTCTTCCTCTTTTGTTCTTGAATAAGAACTGATCAAGTTTCTTGTGTTTAATTTCTGCAGAGCTTTGCTAAGGTTCGATTTTTTGTGTAAAAATAAAGGATCTTGGGTTGATTATATAGACTAGAAACAAGCTGGTGGCAGCAGCTTGGGTTTCTTCCAAGGAAGGAATAAGGTGGTGTGCGAGCTATGTACTTCACCAACCAGCATGGCTGCTCACGCCCACACACGCCCAACACACTCCAACACACACCTAGCCCACACCCACACAACCTTCCCAAAAGCTTAAGCAGCTCAATGAGCATCCCAAGCAGGAACAATTGCTTCTTACTCAGCTGTACCAAGCACACACACAGCACGGTCCAGTCATCGGTTCTTCAGCTCGGGACATAAGTCACGAACTGATCAAGTATGATCTTTCCCGACCAGCTTACAATACTTAGTTCGTAAGTTAACTTAAATCAAATGGTTCTTAAGTTTTCTCGGGACTACTAGCTCACCAATACTAGTAAGTTTATCATCCATAATGATTCTCAGTACGTTTGTTCCGTACATTCTTTGGGAGTTCTTGTGTGGGTCACTACACAAGTACCTTTGATGTTCATCATACCTAACATTTTTCCCACAGATAAAAGCATAAGGTTCACACTAGATTCCAAATCATAGAGAGATCTAGCAAATGTAATGTCACCAATTTGTACTGATAGAACAAAACTTCATGGATCTCCAAGTTTCTTAGGCCTACGGTTCTATAGGATTGAGTTACACTCTTCTGTGATCATCATTGCTCCCTCTTCCAAGGTGATCTTACTTGTGATCATGCTTTTGACATATTTCCTCAAAGAAGGAATCATTTGACAAACATCAAAGAATGGTAGTCTTATAGTCAATTTCTTGATCATTTCTTTTCACTTTTCATCCTGTAGATCTTTCCTACACTTTTTAGGTTGGACTGGATATGGAACCTTCGGTTTGTAAACTCGTATTGGAGTTTCAGAAATTTGGTATTTTGGATCGACCGATCTCTTTGGGGATCGATCGATCTTCTTGTTTTTTTGAAAAATTCACCAATGGATCAATTGATCCATAAGGGATCAATTGATCTCTTTGTCCGGAACTATCTACCTTAGCTAGATAGATCGATCCATGAGCATGGATCGATCGATTTGATGAATATGGAATTTCTCGTATATTTGAATCAATCGATACCTTAGTGGATCGATCGATCTCTGCCTCTGCATGAATTTTAGACTTTTCCAAACTTATTTTTCTATAGGTTCTTTGACATCTATCAAAACTTCATCAGTATGTTCTTTTGTAGTCTTCCCCACTAGAGATTTTCCACTTCTCAGTGTGACAACATTCATAAACTCTTTCTTGGAGTTTGAATTAGATATCTCAGAGAGAAAAATAGTTGGTCTTCTGACTGCTTCAGTAGTTTGAACAACTTGAGTATCCAAATGCTTAACATACCGTCCATCTTGACATTTAGGTTTCTTTCACTTTGCTGCTGACCTTCTAGTATCTTTTGGAGCATGACTTTCAGACTGTCTTCTTGTTGAACTCATGGTGGAGGTGCTTGCTGATAAGCAGGTTATATTTGCTGTTGAAAGCTACCTGAATTGTTATTCTGAACATAGCCCTTATTTTGGTTTCCTTGAAAACTAGTTCCATCAGGATTCCTATCACTCCATGACATATTTTCCTTTTTGAAAGCTTGATTGTATCCTTGGTTATACACTCTCTGACTTTGGCTTTTGATATAGCTCACTTCTTCTTCTAAAGTTTCAGGTCCTTGGAATGCAAAGCAATCTGCCTCAAACTTATCTTCATCTTCAAAAAGACTGACTTTTCTGTGATTCTGGTTCTTAAGAAGCTTAGTAAGTAGCTCATTCACTTCAGCTAGCTCAGAGGATTCTGATCCATGTGATCTTCCTCTTCTATCATAGTCTGGCCAATGGTTGTTGTTACTTGCAGCTAGATTGACTATTAGCTTATATGCTTCATGAACTGGCTTAGTCATTAAATCTTTATTACTAGTTGTATCTAGAGAACGTCAGTACTGAGGTCCGATACCTCCGTAAAATGTGTTGAGGAGACTTAGCTCTGAAAACCCGTGATGAGGACATTCCCTAAGGTATTCTCTGAATTGATCCCATGTCTCATATAAGGATTCCATAGAACCTTTATGAAATTGTGATATCTTTCTTCGAAGATTGTTAGTCGTAGTGGTAGTGTTGAAGTGTCCTAGAAAATTGGATTTACAATCATCCCAAGTCTCTATGGAATTAGCAGGCAAGGATTTCAACCATCTGAGAGCCTTGTTAGGCAATGAGTGATTGAAGATCTTACAATGCATAAAGTCTCTTGAGAGTCCATCAATTTGAACAGTAGAGCATATGTCTTCAAAACTATCGTGATGATCCATGGGATGCTCAGTAGTGAAACCATGGAATTGATTCTGACGAATCAGCTAAACGAGCTAGAATGGGAATTATCGTCCTAGCGTTGAGGTGGATAAGGATGAAGTGCATTCCTATTAGCAAGGAAAGCTTCAGGGTTGTTGAAATCTCCAACTAGAACCATGTGTTGAAAAGGTGGGTGATTGAAAACCTGTTCTGGTGGCTTGATCACAAGAACTTGATTAGTTCCCATCTGATTACAATTACCACCTATTTGTTGTCCCTATGGCACTTGATTGCCTTCAGCTCCTCCACATATAGGGCTAATAATAGCATTTCGTTCTTCGGGAAGAGGAGGTGGGTTATTGTTCAACCATATTTCTTCAACCGGGATCCGACGAACTAAAAGAGGTGGATCGTTCGGATATTCTGGAAAGACCGGATTAGGAATAACGTATCCCCCATTGTGTTGGAAGATTGTGAGTTTCTCCTTGATTTCCAAATTGAGCACTCTAAATCCAGTGATATTTGTTACTAGGGCTGAGTAATTCCTTGGATTTAGTAGATCTTCGGATAATTCACCTGTAACAAAAAATCGCGAATAAAGAAACGCGATGAGTACTATAAAGAAAAATTCCTACACTAAGCTCTAAAGAAAACCTAAGAAGCATTATTGGTCCCCAGAAACGGTGCCAAAAACTTGACACACTCAGGTTTTAACCCAAATATATTTACTGCAAGTGCACATCAAACGCAGTAGTATACTAGGGATCAAATCCACAGAGATCAAGAACGTACGACTCTTAGTTAAATATCAAATCAAACTAGGAAAAGATTTAAAATGATGATTATGTTTTGAGAAATAAAAATAGCGATAAACTAGAAAATGATTACAAATCAATTAACAAAAACACTAGGCAATAGGGAAATCCACAGGTAATCAGGTTAAAGGTCAAGGTTAACATGCAAGATTTTCTTTGAAAATAGTTCCCAACTTGAAAGACAAAGATAGACTAATCCTCTTCCGAGGTATTAGATCTTGCGTTTAAATCACTAAAGACAAACTTCCGCCATATTTAGATGATTTAAATATCCAATTCAATTAATATTCGATATGTTCATAAGCCTCTAAGAAAATACTCCTACAAGCAAAGGCACTTACTCATCTAGATTAGATCAGACTTCTAAACAAAATCCCTTTGAGTTTATAATTCTAAGATCAATGAACTAGTTAGTTACTCTAATTCATGCAATAGGAACAAATCTAGACTGAGAACCTAACAATTTATATCCATTCTATCAAACCCTAACTGGGAGAAACCCTAAAACCTAACAATTAAACTACTCAGACATGATAACGAAGACATAAATCATCAAAAGAGTAAACATTGCAGCAATTAAAAACCAAATTGTATAACTCAAAATCAGAGTTAAGAAATCTCTCGAATACAAAAGTAGATCTCTCTCTGCAAAAGTTCTCTCTAATAAAAGTGTTGTATGTTCTAAAATAAAACCAAAAGGCTTTTATAGTTTCTAAAATAAATAAAATAATAAAAACCCAATAAGGAAAACTATTAATAAGTCTTGAGGACGAATGTGTCTTTTGGCTTGAAAACTCTCTTCTTCGTGTAAAGGGATCGATCAATCCACTGTGGATCGATCAATCTAAAATTCCATAGGTTCTTCCAGGAGCTTGGATCGATCGATCCTTGCTGGGATCGATCGATCTCTTCAGTGAAAATGCTGGGATCGATCTTGCTTAGCCTGGATCGATTATTTGCTTCATTTTGGTCCATTTGCACCTGAATTCTTCTAAAAATCATCCTTTTCGCTCTAGAACGTCCTAAACAACTAGAATCCTAAAAAAAACTAAAAGTACAAGAAAAACACTGGAATAACGCCATATAGTAGATATAAATACCCATTATAAAGTGTTAAAACTGAGTGATATCAGACGACTTAATTTCTCAAAGCATCTTTGCAGATTAGCGACATGGTTTTGTTCCTCGAGGGACTATACGAGCATTTCATTGATGTATACTTTCTTAGTCTTTCCAAGATCTTTGGAGAGCATATAGTTGACAAGTCGCTGATAAGTTGCGTTGGCGTTTTTCCGGCTGAATGGCATTACTTTGTAGAAGTAAGAATCGCGATCAGTGATCAAAGCGGTTTTCTCACGATCATTGGGGTTCATCATGATCTGATTGTATCCTAAGAAGGCGTCCATGAATTAAAATATTATGTTCCCCGCTGTGACTTAACCAGACGGTCGATATGTGATAGCAGGAAACTATCTTTCGGAGACGTCTTATTGAGGTCGGTGAAGTCAATGCAGACCCGTCATTTTACGTTTTTCTTTTTAACTACGGCGGGATTAGCAAGCCAGTCAGGACATCTAACTTTTGTTATAGACCCAACTTTGAGGAGTCTTTCGCCCTTATCGTTAAACGCAGTAGCGCGTTCCGGACCCATTCTCCCCTATCCTGTTTGACGAGTTTATAGTCGATGTTAAGTTCGTGGCATATCTTCTGCAGCCCATGTGAACGTATGGAGGTTCTTTTTAAGCAATCTATGAGCTGCGTTTTTATGGAATCGTAGAGGTTAGCCCCGATCTCAACCCTACGCTTGGGGAATTCTTCGTCTAAGTATAATAAGATGATGGGTTCGCAGGCTAGTTTGCGTTTCCCCTCTAAAGTCTCGGCTTTCTATAACTGGCAGAAGACCTCCGTTTGATTTTGCTCTGTGCATTATTGATGGATCATTTTTCCTTTTATTTTTGATGAGGGTTTCAATCGCCGCGCTTTTCTATTTTAGTTCAGCGGCGAGGTATACCTGCGATATCCTCTAATTTCCTTGGATTGATTCGATTCTGAATGAGTTAGGAATGTGAAACAATAGTGGTATATGGATGCCAGAACCTGTATAGAGTTCATCCATGAGACATCCATGATCGCGTTGTAAGAAGCGGGGCGACCTATGATAAGAAACTCCATGTTTTTTGTTATGCTTCTAGCTCCAACCGTCAGGTTAATCGAGGCGATGGTCATTGTGGTGTCTCCGGAGAACCCCACAAGCGGGATAGGATTTTCTATTATCTCAGAGAGCTCAACTTCCATTCCTTAGAGAGTGCTTTTGTAGATAATATTTTCCGAGCAGCCGGTGTAGATTAACACCCAGGCAACATCAATATCATGAATTGTTAATTTGATAACGTGGAGGTTGTTGCGAGGGTTGGCCTGAGCGGTCGTTTCTCTATTCTTGAAAGAGATTATAGAATTGTTTTTTAAATAGGACAAAAATTTTCGTGAGCGATCTGGGGTTTGACGTAAAAGAATATCGTGTTCCCTTGTTCTAGCGCCAAACTATAGGAACTGAAATGTGCACTGTCCGATTTCCATTAGTTAAGGAAAATCATAGAGTACCCTGATTTTTCAGAGATCCCGGATTCTGTGAATCAAACACGGAAAGATCATATCACAATAGTAATAGAATACAAAATGAAAAGTACAAAAGAGGGCAAAAAATCATATTTCGAATATGTGTATGAGCGTGTTACAATGGGTGATAGTCTTGGCCACAAGAACTGTCAGCGAGAATCCTATATCTAACGATAGAGTCTGAAAATATAATTGAGTCGTAGCTTGCTAAGAACGGAAAAAATATTCTAAAGCCCTAAGTATTTCAGCGTGGAGAATTGAACGTGTATGTGCCCCTTTTCTTTGTCTCTCTTATATAGGCTTCATGGTTGCTCCATCTTCCTTTTTCGTCTTTCTTTCCTCCGTGAAAATCTTCCTTTTCCGGTTTATACTTCTAGTGAAATCTTCCTTCTCTGGATTTCTTCCATTTTTTCATGGCTTGCAGGACAAGTTTCGACCGCCATTGTGCCTAGGCTGGATTCTTGGCTAGAGTCGTAAGTGGCATGTTACTGTGTTTTAGGCCTTGTTGGGAAGTCTTACGATTTAGGAGATTTTAAAGGTTCTCATCGGAGAACCGAGCTTTCATACGATGATACGATCGGTACTTTGCTAAAATATTATACTGATCATATGACCGAGATAATATCAACGTTTAAGTTAGTCTTTTATCATTTTATACGATTGGTAGAAAACAAAGAAAACATATAGAAATAGGAATAGGCCCATTAAGGAATGGGAATGGAAATCAATCCCATTCCTAAAAGATTATCGAAAATAATAGGCCCATTAAGACATTTGAGAATGAAAAATACTTCTCTTTATTTCGCCAAGTGTCTATTTCGAAATAGACACTTATTCCAA